>JAECWL010000167.1:0-93210 GCA_018150545.1 Drosophila ercepeae
AGCTTGGAAAGCAAAAAGTTTTCCTTACAAAGCACTTGTTTTCATTTCGGTCGTTTGTATGGCAGCTATATGATTTAGTTGTCCGATCCGGACCAACACTTCACAAATCGTGTATGGCTATGTCAAATAAATAAATGTTCAATTCAGTTGCAATAGCTTGAAAACACAAAGTTTTCCTTACAAAGACTTGTTTTCATATCGGTCGGTTTGTATAGCAGCTATATGATATAGTGGTCTGATGCGGACCAAACTTTCTACAAATCGTGTATGGCTATGGCAGCAGAGTGATATAGTGATCCGATCCGGATCAAACTTTCAAAAAGTATGTACGGCTTGTCAAATGAATAAATGTTGAATTCGGTTGCTATCTTGGAAAACAAAAGGTTTCCATACAAAGACTTGTTTTCATATCGGTCGTTTGTATGGCAGCTATTATGGATATAGTGATCCGATCCGGACCAACCTCACAACAAGGTTTGTTCTACTTAGTAAATTAAATTTATGTTGAATTCGGTTAGCATGCTTGAAAAACAAAAGTTTTCCTTACAAAGACTTGTTTTCATATCGGTCGTTTGTATGGCAGCTATATGATCTAGTGGTCCGATCCGGCCCAACCTTTCCCAAATCTACGGCAGGAATAGTCATTTTTAATAATATGTAAAATTTGGTTGCTTCGCAATAGCTTGAAAAAGAAAAAGTTTCCTTTACAAAGACTTGTTTTCATATCGGTCGTTTGTATGGCAGCTTTATGATATAGTGTTCCAATCCGGCCCAAACTTTCACAATCGTGTATTGCTATGTCAAATAAATAAATGTTGAATTCGGTTGCAATAGCTTGAAAAAAAAAGTTTTCCATACAAAGACTTGTTTTCATATCGGTCGTTTGTATGGCAGCTATATGATATAGTGATCCGGACCGAACTTAACAAATCATGTATGGCTATGTCAAATGAATAAATTTTGAATTCAGTTGCAATAGCTTGGAAAACGAAAAGTTTCCATACAAAGACTTGTTTTCATATCGGTCGTTTGTATGGCAGCTATATGATATAGTGGTCCGATCCGGACCAAACTTTCACAAATCGTGTATGGCTATGTCAAATGAATAAATGTTGAATTCGGTTGCAATAGCTTGGAAAACCAAAAAGTTTTCCGTACAAAGACTTGTTTTCATATCGGTCGTTTGTATGGCAGCTATATGATATAGTTGTCCGATCCGGACCAAACTTTCACAAATCGTGTATGGCTATGTCAAATAAATAAATGTTGATTTCGGTTGCAATAGCTTGGGGAACCAAAAGTTTTCCATACAAAGACTTGTTTTCATATCGGTCGTTTGTATGGCAGCTATATGATAGAGTGGTCCGATCCGGACCAAACTTTCGGGCAAATCGTGTATGGCTATGTCAAACAAATAAATGTTGAATTCAGTTGCAATAGCTTGAAAAAAAAAAATTCCTTTTCCCTTAAATATAAAAAAGTTTTCCATACAAAGACTTGTTTTCATATCGGTCGTTTGTATGGCAGCTATATGATATAGTGGTCCGATCCGGACCAAACTTTCTACAAATCGTGTATGGCTATGTCAAATAAATAAATGTTGAATTCGGTTGCAATAGCTTGGAAAACAAAAAAGTTTTCCATACAAAGACTTGTTTTCATATCGGTCGTTTGTATGGCAGCTATATGATATAGTGGTCCGATCCGGACCAAACTTTCACAAATCGTGTATGGCTATGTCAAATAAATAAATGTTGAATTCGGTTGCAATAGGTTGGAAAACAAAAAAGTTTCCCTTACAAAGACTTGTTTTCATATCGGTCGTTTGTATGGCAGCTATATGATATAGTGATCCGATCCGGACCAAACTTTTACAAATCATGTATGGCTATGTCAAATAAATAAATTTTGAATTCGGTTGCAATAGTTTGGAAAACAAAAAAGTTTTCCATACAAAGACTTGTTTTCATATCGGTCGTTTGTATGGCAGCTATATGATATAGTGGTCCGATCCGGACCAAACTTTCACAAATCGTGTATGGCTATGTCATATAAATAAATGTTGAATTCGGTTGCAATAGCTTGGAAGGGAAAAAAGTTTTCCCTACAAAGACTTGTTTTCATATCGGTCGTTTGTATGGCAGCTATATGATATAGTGGTCCGATCCGGACCAAACTTTCACAAATCGTGTATGGCTATGTCAAATAAATAAATGTTGAATTCGGTTGCAATAGCTTGGAAAAGAAAAAAGTTTTCCTTACAAAGACTTGTTTTCATATCGGTCGTTTGTATGGCAGCTATATGATATAGTGGTCCGATCCGGACCAAACTTTCACAAATCGTGTATGGCTATGTCAAATAAATAAATGTTGAATTCAGTTGCAATAGCTTGAAAACAAAAAGTTTTCCTTACAAAGACTTGTTTTCATATCGGTCGTTTGTATGGCAGCTATATGATATAGTGGTCCGATCCGGACCAAACTTTCACAAATCGTGTATGGCTATGTCAAATAAATAAATGTTGAATTCGGTTGCAATAGCTTGGAAAAAAAAAAGTTTTCCTTACAAAGACTTGTTTTCATATCGGTCGTTTGTATGGCAGCTATATGATATAGTTATCCGATCCGGATCAAACTTTAACAAATCATGTATGGCTATGTCAAATAAATAAATGTTGAATTCGGTTGCAATAGCTTGAAAACAAAAAGTTTTCCTTACAAAGACTTGTTTTCATATCGGTCGTTTGTATGGCAGCTATGATATAGTGATCCGATCCGGTCCAAACATTCACAAATCATGTATGGCTATGTCAAATAAATAAATGTTGAATTCAGTTTCAATAGCTTGGAAAACAAAAGAAAAGTTTTCCATACAAAGACTTGTTTTCATATCGGTCGTTTGTATGGCAGCTATAGGATATAGTGGTCCGATCCGGACCAACCTTTCATAAATCTTGTATGGCTATGTCAAATAAATAAATGTTGAATTCGTTGCAATAGCTTGGAAAACATTGCAGAAACAGACGGCACGGGGCGTTTTTTAAAATTATTTTTGGGTGTTTTTTTACAAAGTTTTCCATACAAAGACTTGTTTTCATATCGGTTGTTTGTATGGCAGCTATATGATATAGTGATCCGATCCGGACCAAACTTTCACAAATCGTGTATGGCTATGTCAAATGAATAAATGTTGAATTCGGTTGCAATAGCTTGGAAAACAAAAAGTTTTCCATACAAAGACTTGTTTTCATATTGGTCGTTTGTATGGCAGCTATATGATATAGTGGTCCGATCCGGACCAAACTTTCACAAATCGTGTATGGCTATGTCAAATAAATAAATGTTGAATTCGGTTGCAATAGCTTGGAAAACAAAAAAGTTTTCCATACAAAGACTTGTTTTCATATCGGTCGTTTGTATGGCAGCTATATGATATAGTGGTCCGATCCGGACCAAACTTTCACAAATCGTGTATGGTTATGTCAAATAAATAAATGTTGAATTCGGTTGCAATAGCTTGGAAAACAAAAAAGTTTTCCCTACAAAGACTTGTTTTCATATCGGTCGTTTGTATGGCAGCTATATGATATAGTGATCCGATCCGGACCAAACTTTTACAAATCATGTACGGCTATGTCAAATAAATAAATGTTGAATTCGGTTGCAATAGCTTGGAAAACAAAAAAGTTTTCCATACAAAGACTTGTTTTCATATCGGTCGTTTGTATGGCAGCTATATGATATAGTGGTCCGATCCGGACCAAACTTTCACAAATCGTGTATGGCTATGTCAAATAAATAAATGTTGAATTCGGTTGCAATAGCTTGAAAACAAAAAAGTTTTCCATACAAAGACTTGTTTTCATATCGCTCGTTTGTATGGCAGCTATATGATATAGTGGTCCGATCCGGACCAAACTTTCACAAATCGTGTATGGCTATGTCAAATAAATAAATGTTGAATTCGGTTGCAATAGCTTGGAAAAGAAAAAAGTTTTCCTTACAAAGACTTGTTTTCATATCGGTCGTTTGTATGGCAGCTATATGATATAGTGGTCCGATCCGGACCAAACTTTCACAAATCGTGTATGGCTATGTCAAATAAATAAATGTTGAATTCGGTTGCTTTTGGAGAGAAAAATTTTAAAAAATAGCTTGGAAAACAAAAAGTTTTACATACAAAGACTTGTTTTCATATCGGACGTTTGTAAGGCAGCTATATGATCTAGTTGTCCGATCCGGACCAAACTTTCACAAATCATGTACGGCTAAGTCATATTAATAAATGTAGAATTCGGTTGCAATAGCTTGGAAAAGAAAAAAGTTTTCCTTACAAAGACTTGTTTTCATATCGGTCGTTTGTATGGCAGCTATATGATATAGTGGTCCGATCCGGACCAAACTTTCACAAATCGTGTATGGCTATGTCAAATAAATAAATGTTGAATTCGGTTGCAATAGCTTGGAAAACAAAACCATACAAAGACTTGTTTTCCAAAGACGTTTGTTTTCATATCGGTCGTTTGTATGGCCGAGCCAGCTTTACTGATATAGTGGTCCGATCCGGAGACCAAACTTTCAATAGCAAATTTTTCCTACAGAGCCTGGGGTAAATTTGGGGAGTTTAAATTTGAAAAAAAAAAAATTTTTTTTGTATGGTCGTTTGTATGTCAAATTAATAAATGTTGAATTCGGTTGCAATAGCTTGCGGAAACAAAAGTTTTCCATACAAAGACTTGTTTTCATATCGGTCGTTTGTATGGCAGCTATATGATATAGTGGTCCGATCCGGACCAAACTTTCACAAATCGTGTATGGCTATGTCAAATAAATAAATGTTGAATTCGGTTGCAATAGCTTGGAAAACAAAAAAGTTTTCCTTACAAAGACTTGTTTTCATATCGGTCGTTTGTATGGCAGCTATATGATATAGTGATCCGATCCGGACCAAACTTTCACAAATCGTGTATGGCTATGTCAAATAAATAAATGTTGAATTCGGTTGCAATAGCTTGGAAAACAAAAAAGTTTTCCATACAAAGACTTGTTTTCATATCGGTCGTTTGTATGGCAGCTATATGATATAGTTGTCCGATCCGGACCAAACTTTCACAAATCATGTATGGCTATGTCAAATAAATAAATGTTGAATTCGGTTGCAATAGCTTGGAAAACAAAAAAGTTTTCCTTACAAAGACTTGTTTTCATATCGGTCGTTTGTATGGCAGCTATATGATATAGTGGTCCGATCCGGACCAAACTTTCACAAATCGTGTATGGCTATGTCAAATAAATTTTTTTTTGTTGTTTTTTTATAAATGTTGAATTCGGTTGCAATAGCTTGGAAAACGCAAAAGTTTTCCTTACAAAGACTTGTTTTCATATCGGTCGTTTGTATGGCAGCTATATGATATAGTGGTCCGATCCGGACCAAACTTTCACAAATCGTGTACGGCTATGTCAAATAAATAAATGTTGAATTCGGTTGCAATAGCTTGGAAAAAAAGTTTTCCATACAAAGACTTGTTTTCATATCGGTCGTTTGTATGGCAGCTATATGATATAGTGGTCCGATCCGGACCAAACTTTCACAAATCATGTACGGCTATGTCAAATAAATAAATGTTGAATTCGGTTGCAATAGCTTGGAAAACAAAAAAGTTTTCCGTACAAAGACTTGTTTTCATATCGGTCGTTTGTATGGCAGCTATATGATATAGTGGTCCGATCCGGACCAAACTTTCACAAATCGTGTATGGCTATGTCAAATAAATAAATGTTGAATTCGGTTGCAATAGCTTGGAAAACAAAAAGTTTTCCTACAAAGACTTGTTTTCATATCGGTCGTTTGTATGGCAGCTATATGATATAGTGGTCCGATCCGACCAAACTTTCACAAATCGTGTATGGCTATGTCAAATAAATAAATGTTGAATTCGGTTGCAATAGCTTGGAAAACAAAAAAGTTTTCCTTACAAAGACTTGTTTTCATATCGGTCGTTTGTATGGCAGCTATATGATATAGTGGTCCGATCCGGACCAAACTTCACAAATCATGTATGGCTATGTCAAATAAATAAATGTTGAATTCGGTTGCAATAGCTTGGAAAAAATAAAGTTTCCTTACAAAGACTTGTTTTCATATCGGTCGTTTGTATGGCAGCTATATGATATAGAATGTGTCCGATCCGGACCAAACTTTCACAAATCGTGTATGGCTATGTCAAATAAATAAATGTTGAATTCAGTTGCAATAGCTTGGAAAACAAAAAAGTTTTCCATAAAGACTTGTTTTCATATCGGTCGTTTGTATGGCAGCTATATGATATAGTGGTCCGATCCGGACCAAACTTTCACAAATCGTGTATGGCTGTGTCAAATAAATAAATGTTGAATTCGGTTGCAATAGCTTGGAAAAACAAAAGATTTTTCCATACAAAGACTTGTTTTCATATCGGTCGTTTGTATGGCAGCTATATGATATAGTGATCCGATCCGGACCAAACTTTTACAAATCATGTACGGCATGTCAAATAAATAAATGTTGAATTCGGTTGCAATAGCTTGAAAACAAAAAAGTTTCCCTTACAAAGACTTTTTTCAGTATCGGTCGTTTGTATGGCAGCTATATGATATAGTGGTCCGATCCCGACCAAACTTTCACAAATCGTGTATGGCTATGTCAAATTAATAAATGTTGAATTCGGTTGCAATAGCTTGAAAAAAAAAGTTTTCCATACAAAGACTTGTTTTCATATCGGTCGTTTGTATGGCAGCTATATGATATAGTGGTCCGATCCGGACCAAACTTTCACAAACCGTGTATGGCTATGTCAAATGAATAAATGTTGAATTCGGTTGCAACAGCTTGGAAAACAAAAAGTTTCCCTACAAAGACTTGTTTTCATATCGGTCGTTTGTATGGCAGCTATATGATATAGTGATCCGATCCGGACCAAACTTTCACAAATCGTGTATGGCTATGTCAAATGAATAAATGTTGAATTCGGTTGCAATAGCTTGGAAAACAAAAAAGTTTTCCTTACAAAGACTTGTTTTCATATCGGTCGTTTGTATGGCAGCTATATGATATAGTGATCCGATCCGGACCAAACTTTCACAAATCATGTATGGCTATGTCAAATGAATAAATGTTGAATTCGGTTGCAATAGCTTGGAAAACAAAAAGTTTTCCATACACAGACTTGTTTTCATATCGGTCGTTTGTATGGCAGCTATATGATATAGTGGTCCGATCCGGACCAAACTTTCACAAATCGTGTATGGCTATGTCAAATAAATAAATATTGAATTCGGTTGCAATACCTTAGAAAACAAAAAAGGTTTCCATACAAAGACTTGTTTTCATATCGGTCGTTTGTATGGCAGCTATATGATATAGTGGTCTGATCCCGACCCAAACTTTCTTGGACAAATCGTGTATCGGCTATGTCAAAATGATAAATGTTGAATTCGGTTGCAATAGCTTGAAAACAAAAAAGTTTTCCATACAAAGACTTGTTTTCATATCGGTCGTTTGTATGGCAGCTATATGATATAGTGGTCCGATCCGGACCAAACTTTCACAAATCGTGTATGGCTATGTCAAATAAATAAATGTTGAATTCGGTTGCAATAGCTTGAAAACAAAAAAGTTTTCCATACAAAGACTTGTTTTCATATCGGTCGTTTGTATGGCAGCTATATGATATAGTGGTCCGATCCGGACCAAACTTTCACAAATCGTGTATGGCTATGTCAAATAAATAAATGTTGAATTCGGTTGCAATAGCTTGGAAAACAAAAAAAGTTTTCCATACAAAGACTTGTTTTCATATCGGTCGTTTGTATGGCAGCTATATGATATAGTGGTCCGATCCGGACCAAACTTTTACAAATCATGTATGGCTATGTCAAATTAATAAATGTAGAATTTCGGTTGCAATAGCTTGGAAAACAAAAAAGTTTTCCTTACAAAGACTTGTTTTCATATCGGTCGTTTGTATGGCAGCTATATGATATAGTGGTCCGATCCGGACCAAACTTTCACAAATCGTGTATGGCTATGTCAAATGAATAAATGTTGAATTCGGTTGCAATAGCTTGGAAAACAAAAAGTCTTCCCATACAAAGACTTGTTTTCATATCGGTCGTTTGTATGGCAGCTATATGATATAGTGATCCGATCCGGACCAAACTTTCACAAAATCATGTATGGCTATGTCAAATGAATAAATGTTGAATTCGGTTGCAATAGCCTTGAAAACCAAAGTTTTCCATACAAAGACTTGTTTTCATATCGGTCGTTTGTTATGGCAGCTATATGATATAGTGATCCGATCCGGACCAAACTTTCACAAATCCCGTACGGCTATGTCAAATAAATAAATGTTGAATTCGGTTGCAATAGCTTGGAAAACAAAAAGTTTTCCATACAAAGACTTGTTTTCATATCGGTCGTTTGTATGGCAGCTATATGATATAGTAGTCCGATCCGGACCAAACTTTCACAATTGTATGGCTATGTCAAATAAATAAATGTTGAATTCAGTTGCAATAGCTTGGAAAACAAAAAAGTTTTCCATACAAAGACTTGTTTTCATATCGGTCGTTTGTATGGCAGCTATATGATATAGTGGTCCGATCCGGACCAAACTTTCACAAATCGTGTATGGCTATGTCAAATAAATAAATGTTGAATTCGGTTGCAATAGCTTTGGAAACCAAAAGTTTTCCATACAAAGACTTGTTTTCATATCGGTCGTTTGTATGGCAGCTATATGATATAGTGGTCCGATCCGGACCAAACGTTTCACAAATCGTGTATGGCTATGTCAAATGAATAAATGTTGAATTCGGTTGCAATAGCTTGGAAAACAAAAAAGTTTTCCATACAAAGACTTGTTTTCATATCGGTCGTTTGTATGGCAGCTATATGATATAGTGGTCCGATCCTGACCAAACTTTCACAAATCATGTATGGCTATGTCAAATGAATAAATGTTGAATTCGGTTGCAATAGCTTGGAAAACAAAAAAGTTTTCCATACAAAGACTTGTTTTCATATCGGTCGTTTGTATGGCAGCTATATGATATAGTGGTCCGATCCGGACCAAACTTTCACAAATCGTGTATGGCTATGTCAAATGAATAAATTTTGAATTCGGTTGCAATAGCTTGGAAAACAAAAAGTTTTCCTTACAAAGACTTGTTTTCATATCGGTCGTTTGTATGGCAGCTATATGATATAGTGGTCCGATCCGGACCAAACTTTCACAAATCGTGTATGGCTATGTCAAATGAATAAATGTTGAATTCAGTTGCAATAGCTTGAAAAAAAAAAGTTTTCCTTACAAAGACTTGTTTTCATATCGGTCGTTTGTATGGCAGCTATATGATATAGTGGTCCGATCCGGACCAAACTTTCACAAATCGTGTATGGCTATGTCAAATAAATAAATGTTGAATTCGGTTGCAATAGCTTGGAAAACAAAAAAGTTTTCCATACAAAGACTTGTTTTCATATCGGTCGTTTGTATGGCAGCTATATGATATAGTGATCCGATCCGGACCAAACTTTCACAAATCGTGTATGGCTATGTCAAATAAATAAATGTTGAATTCGGTTGCAATAGCTTGGAAAACAAAAAAGTTTTCCATACAAAGACTTGTTTTCATATCGGTCGTTTGTATGGCAGCTATATGATATAGTGGTCCGATCCGGACCAAACTTTTACAAATCGTGTATGGCTATGTCAAATAAATAAATGTTGAATTCGGTTGCAATAGCTTGGAAAACAAAAAGTTTTCCATACAAAGACTTGTTTTCATATCGGTCGTTTGTATGGCAGCTATATGATATAGTGATCCGATCCGGACCAAACTTTCACAAATCATGTATGGCTGTGTCAAATAAATAAATGTTGAATTCGGTTGCAATAGCTTGGAAAACAAAAAAGTTTTCCATACAAAGACTTGTTTTCATATCGGTCGTTTGTATGGCAGCTATATGATATAGTTGTCCGATCCGGACCAAACTTTGACAAATCGTGTATGGCTATGTCAAATGAATAAATGTTGAATTCGGTTGCAATAGCTTGGAAAACAAAAAAAGTTTTCCTTACAAAGACTTGTTTTCATATCGGTCGTTTGTATGGCAGCTATATGATATAGTGATCCGATCCGGACCAAACTTTCACAAATCGTGTATGGCTATGTCAAATGAATAAATGTTGAATTCGGTTGCAATAGCTTGGAAAACAAAAAAGTTTTCCTACAAAGACTTGTTTTCATATCGGTCGTTTGTATGGCAGCTATATGATATAGTGGTCCGATCCGGACCAAACTTTAACAAATCGTGTATGGCTATGTCAAATAAATAAATGTTGAATTCGGTTGCAATAGCTTGGAAAACAAAAAGTTTTCCATACAAAGACTTGTTTTCATATCGGTCGTTTGTATGGCAGCTATATGATATAGTTGTCCGATCCGGACCAAACTTTCACAAATCGTGTATGGCTATGTCAAATAAATAAATGTTGAATTCGGTTGCAATAGCTTGGAAAACAAAAAGTTTTCCTTACAAAGACTTGTTTTCATATCGGTCGTTTGTATGGCAGCTATATGATATAGTGGTCCGATCCGGACCAAACTTTCACAAATCGTGTATGGCTATGTCAAATAAATAAATGTTGAATTCGGTTGCAATAGCTTGGAAAACAAAAAGTTTTCCTTACAAAGACTTGTTTTCATATCGGTCGTTTGTATGGCAGCTATATGATATAGTTGTCCGATCCGGACCAAACTTTCACAAATCGTGTATGGCTATGTCAAATAAATAAATGTTGAATTCGGTTGCAATAGCTTTGAAAACAAAAAAGTTTTCCATACAAAGACTTGTTTTCATATCGGTCGTTTGTATGGCAGCTATATGATATAGTGGTCCGATCCGGACCAAACTTTCACAAATCGTGTATGGCTATGTCAAATAAATAAATGTTGAATTCGGTTGCAATAGCTTGGAAAAAAAAAGTTTTCCATACAAAGACTTGTTTTCATATCGGTCGTTTGTATGGCAGCTAATGATATAGTGGTCCGATCCGGACCAAACTTTCACAAATCATGTATGGCTATGTCAAATGAATAAATATTGAATTCGGTTGCAATAGCTTGGAAAACAAAAAAGTTTTCCATACAAAGACTTGTTTTCATATCGGTCGTTTGTATGGCAGCTATATGATATAGTGGTCCGATCCGGACCAAACTTTAACAAATCATGTATGGCTATGTCAAATGAATAAATGTTGAATTCGGTTGCAATAGCTTGGAAAACAAAAAGTTTTCCTTACAAAGACTTGTTTTCATATCGGTCGTTTGTATGGCAGCTATATGATATAGTGGTCCGATCCGGACCAAACTTTCACAAATCATGTATGGCTATGTCAAATGAATAAATGTTGAATTCGGTTGCAATAGCTTGGAAAACAAAAAGTTTTCCTTACAAAGACTTGTTTTCATATCGGTCGTTTGTATGGCAGCTATATGATATAGTGATCCGATCCGGACCAAACTTTTACAAATCATGTACGGCTATGTCAAATAAATAAATGTTGAATTCGGTTGCAATAGCTTGAAAAAACAAAAGTTTTCCATACAAAGACTTGTTTTCATATCGGTCGTTTGTATGGCAGCTATATGATATAGTGGTCCGATCCGGACCAAACTTTCACAAATCATGTATGGCTATGTCAAATAAATAAATGTTGAATTCGGTTGCAATAGCTTGGAAAACAAAAAGTTTCCTACAAAGACTTGTTTTCATATCGGTCGTTTGTATGGCAGCTATATGATATAGTGGTCCGATCCGGACCAAACTTTCACAAATCGTGTATGGCTATGTCAAATAAATAAATGTTGAATTCGGTTGCAATAGCTTGGAAAACAAAAAGTTTCCATACAAAGACTTGTTTTCATATCGGTCGTTTGTATGGCAGCTATATGATATAGTGGTCCGATCCGGACCAAACTTTAACAAATCATGTATGGCTATGTCAAATAAATAAATGTTGAATTCGGTTGCAATAGCTTGGAAAACAAAAAGTTTCCATACAAAGACTTGTTTTCATATCGGTCGTTTGTATGGCAGCTATATGATATAGTGGTCCGATCCGACCAAACTTTCACAAATCGTGTATGGCTATGTCAAATGAATAAATGTTGAATTCGGTTGCAATAGCTTGGAAAACAAAAAGTTTTCCATACAAAGACTTGTTTTCATATCGGTCGTTTGTATGGCAGCTATAGGATATAGTGATCCGATCCGGACCAAACTTTCACAAAAATCGTGTATGGCTATGTCAAATGAATAAATGTTGAATTCGGTTGCAATAGCTTGGAAAACAAAAGTTTTCCATACAAAGACTTGTTTTCATATCGGTCGTTTGTATGGCAGCTATATGATATAGTGGTCCGATCCGACCAAACTTTCACAAATCGTGTATGGCTATGTCAAATAAATAAATGTTGAATTCGGTTGCAATAGCTTTGAAAACTAAAGTTTTCCATACAAAGACTTGTTTTCATATCGGTCGTTTGTATGGCAGCTATATGATATAGTGGTCCGATCCGGACCAAACTTTCATAAATCGTGTATGGCTATGTCAAATGAATAAATGTTGAATTCGGTTGCAATAGCTTGGAAAACAAAAAAGTTTTCCATACAAAGACTTGTTTTCATATCGGTCGTTTGTATGGCAGCTATATGATATAGTGGTCCGATCCGGACCAAACTTTCACAAATCGTGTGTGGCTATGTCAAATGAATAAATGTTGAATTCGGTTGCAATAGCTTGGAAAACAAAAAAGTTTTCCATACAAAGACTTGTTTTCATATCGGTCGTTTGTATGGCAGCTATATGATATAGTGGTCCGATCCGGACCAAACTTTCACAAATCATGTATGGCTATGTCAAATAAATAAATGTTGAATTCGGTTGCAATAGCTTGGAAAACAAAAAGTTTTCCATACAAAGACTTGTTTTCATATCGGTCGTTTGTATGGCAGCTATATGATATAGTGGTCCGATCCGGACCAAACTTTCACAAATCATGTATGGCTATGTCAAATAAATAAATGTTGAATTCGGTTGCAATAGCTTGGAAAAACAAAAAGTTTTCCATACAAAGACTTGTTTTCATATCGGTCGTTTGTATGGCAGCTATATGATATAGTGGTCCGATCCGGACCAAACTTTCAAAAATCATGTATGGCTATGTCAAATAAATAAATGTTGAATTCGGTTGCAATAGCTTGGAAAACAAAAAGTTTTCCATACAAAGACTTGTTTTCATATCGGTCGTTTGTATGGCAGCTATATGATATAGTGGTCCGATCCGGACCAAACTTTCACAAATCGTGTATGGCTATGTCAAATAAATAAATGTTGAATTCGGTTGCAATAGCTTGGAAAACAAAAAAGTTTTCCATACAAAGACTTGTTTTCATATCGGTCGTTTGTATGGCAGCTATATGATATAGTGGTCCGATCCGGACCAAACTTTCACAAATCGTGTATGGCTATGTCAAATAAATAAATGTTGAATTCGGTTGCAATAGCTTGGAAAACAAAAAGTTTTCCATACAAAGACTTGTTTTCATATCGGTCGTTTGTATGGCAGCTATATGATATAGTGGTCCGATCCGGATCAAACTTTCACAAATCATGTATGGCTATGTCAAATGAATAAATGTTGAATTCGGTTGCAATAGGTTGGAAAACCAATTTTCCATACACAGACTTGTTTTCATATCGGTCGTTTGTATGGCAGCTATATGATATAGTGGTCCGATCCGGACCAAACTTTTACAAATCGTGTATGGCTATGTCAAATGAATAAATGTTGAATTCGGTTGCAATAGCTTGGAAAACAAAAAAGTTTTCCATACAAAGACTTGTTTTCATATCGGTCGTTTGTATGGCAGCTATATGATATAGTGGTCCGATCCGGACCAAACTTTCACAAATCGTGTATGGCTATGTCAAATAAATAAATGTTGAATTCGGTTGCAATAGCTTAGAAAACAAAAAAGGTTTCCATACAAAGACTTGTTTTCATATCGGTCGTTTGTATGGCAGCTATATGATATAGTGGTCCGATCCGGACCAAACTTTCACAAATCGTGTATGGCTATGTCAAATGAATAAATGTTGAATTCGGTTGCAATAGCTTTGAAAACAAAAAAGTTTTCCATACAAAGACTTGTTTTCATATCGGTCGTTTGTATGGCAGCTATATGATATAGTGGTCCGATCCGGACCAAACTTTCGCAAATCGTGTATGGCTATGTCAAATAAATAAATGTTGAATTCGGTTGCAATAGCTTGGAAAAACAAAAGTTTTCCATACAAAGACTTGTTTTCATATCGGTCGTTTGTATGGCAGCTATATGATATAGTGGTCCGATCCGGACCAAACTTTCACAAATCGTGTATGGCTATGTCAAATGAATAAATGTTGAATTCGGTTGCAATAGCTTGGAAAACAAAAAAGTTTTCCATACAAAGACTTGTTTTCATATCGGTCGTTTGTATGGCAGCTATATGATATAGTGGTCCGATCCGGACCAAACTTTCACAAATCGTGTATGGCTATGTCAAATGAATAAATGTTGAATTCGGTTGCAATAGCTTGGAAAAACAAAAGTTTTCCATACAAAGACTTGTTTTCATATCGGTCGTTTGTATGGCAGCTATATGATATAGTGGTCCGATCCGGACCAAACTTTCACAAATCGTGTATGGCTATGTCAAATGAATAAATGTTGAATTCGGTTGTAATAGCTTGGAAAACAAAAAAGTTTTCCATACAAAGACTTGTTTTCATATCGGTCGTTTGTATGGCAGCTATATGATATAGTGATCCGATCCGGACCAAACTTTCACAAATCGTGTATGGCTATGTCAAATGAATAAATGTTGAATTCGGTTGCAATAGCTTGAAAAAAAAAAGTTTTCCATACAAAGACTTGTTTTCATATCGGTCGTTTGTATGGCAGCTATATGATATAGTGGTCCGATCCGGACCAAACTTTCACAAATCGTGTATGGCTATGTCAAATGAATAAATGTTGAATTCGGTTGCAATAGCTTGGAAAACAAAAAAGTTTTCCATACAAAGACTTGTTTTCATATCGGTCGTTTGTATGGCAGCTATATGATATAGTGGTCCGATCCGGACCAAACTTTGACAAATCGTGTATGGCTATGTCAAATGAATAAATGTTGAATTCGGTTGCAATAGCTTGGAAAACAAAAAAGTTTTCCATACAAAGACTTGTTTTCATATCGGTCGTTTGTATGGCAGCTATATGATATAGTGGTCCGATCCGGACCAAACTTTTACAAATCATGTATGGCTATGTCAAATGAATAAAT
This sequence comes from Drosophila ercepeae, assembly GCA_018150545.1. Lineage (NCBI taxonomy): Eukaryota > Metazoa > Arthropoda > Insecta > Diptera > Drosophilidae > Drosophila > Drosophila ercepeae. The sequence continues at coordinate 15,435 of JAECWL010000167.1, forward strand.
GTTGAATTCGGTTGCAATAGCTTGGAAAACAAAAAGTTTTCCATACAAAGACTTGTTTTCATATCGGTCGTTTGTATGGCAGCTATAGGATATAGTGGTCCGATCCGGACCAAACTTTCACAAATCGTGTATGGCTATGTCAAATGAATAAATGTTGAATTCGGTTGCAATAGCTTGGAAAACAAAAAGTTTTCCATACAAAGACTTGTTTTCATATCGGTCGTTTGTATGGCAGCTATATGATATAGTGGTCCGATCCGGACCAAACTTTGAAAAACTCATGTATGGCTATGTCAAATGAATAAATGTTGAATTCGGTTGCAATAGCTTGAAAACAAAAGTTTTCCATACAAAGACTTGTTTTCATATCGGTCGTTTGTATGGCAGCTATATGATATAGTGGTCCGATCCGGACCAAACTTTCACAAATCGTGTATGGCTATGTCAAATGAATAAATGTTGAATTCGGTTGCAATAGCTTGGAAAACAAAAAAGTTTTCCATACAAAGACTTGTTTTCATATCGGTCGTTTGTATGGCAGCTATATGATATAGTGGTCCGATCCGGACCAAACTTTCAAAAATCGTGTATGGCTATGTCAAATAAATAAATGTTGAATTCGGTTGCAATAGCTTGGAAAACAAAAAAGTTTTCCATACAAAGACTTGTTTTCATATCGGTCGTTTGTATGGCAGCTATATGATATAGTGGTCCGATCCGGACCAAACTTTCACAAATCGTGTATGGCTATGTCAAATGAATAAATGTTGAATTCGGTTGCAATAGCTTGAAAACAAAAAAGTTTTCCATACAAAGACTTGTTTTCATATCGGTCGTTTGTATGGCAGCTATATGATATAGTGATCCGATCCGGACCAAACTTTCACAAATCATGTATGGCTATGTCAAATGAATAAATGTTGAATTCGGTTGCAATAGCTTGGAAAACAAAAAGTTTTCCATACAAAGACTTGTTTTCATATCGGTCGTTTGTATGGCAGCTATATGATATAGTGGTCCGATCCGGACCAAACTTTCACAAATCGTGTATGGCTATGTCAAATGAATAAATGTTGAATTCGGTTGCAATAGCTTGGAAAACAAAAAGTTTTCCATACAAAGACTTGTTTTCATATCGGTCGTTTGTATGGCAGCTATATGATATAGTGGTCCGATCCGGACCAAACTTTCACAAATCGTGTATGGCTATGTCAAATGAATAAATGTTGAATTCGGTTGCGGTTGAATAGCTTGGAAAACAAAAAGTTTTCCATACAAAGACTTGTTTTCATATCGGTCGTTTGTATGGCAGCTATATGATATAGTGGTCCGATCCGGACCAAACTTTCACAAATCGTGTATGGCTATGTCAAATGAATAAATGTTGAATTCGGTTGCAATAGCTTGGAAAACAAAAAGTTTTCCATACAAAGACTTGTTTTCATATCGGTCGTTTGTATGGCAGCTATATGATATAGTGATCCGATCCGGACCAAACTTTCACAAATCGTGTATGGCTATGTCAAATGAATAAATGTTGAATTCGGTTGCAATAGCTTGGAAAACAAAAAGTTTTCCATACAAAGACTTGTTTTCATATCGGTCGTTTGTATGGCAGCTATATGATATAGTGGTCCGATCCGGACCAAACTTTCACAAATCGTGTATGGCTATGTCAAATGAATAAATGTTGAATTCGGTTGCAATAGCTTGGAAAACAAAAAGTTTTCCATACAAAGACTTGTTTTCATATCGGTCGTTTGTATGGCAGCTATATGATATAGTGGTCCGATCCGGACCAAACTTTCACAAATCGTGTATGGCTATGTCAAATGAATAAATGTTGAATTCGGTTGCAATAGCTTGGAAAACAAAAAGTTTTCCATACAAAGACTTGTTTTCATATCGGTCGTTTGTATGGCAGCTATATGATATAGTGGTCCGATCCGGACCAAACTTTCACAAATCGTGTATGGCTATGTCAAATGAATAAATGTTGAATTCGGTTGCAATAGCTTGGAAAACAAAAAGTTTTCCATACAAAGACTTGTTTTCATATCGGTCGTTTGTATGGCAGCTATATGATATAGTGGTCCGATCCGGACCAAACTTTCACAAATCGTGTATGGCTATGTCAAATGAATAAATTTTGAATTCGGTTGCAATAGCTTGGAAAAAAAAAAGTTTTCCATACAAACCCTTGTTTTCATATCGGTCGTTTGTATGGCAGCTATATGATATAGTGGTCCGATCCGGACCAAACTTTCACAAATCGTGTATGGCTATGTCAAATGAATAAATGTTGAATTCGGTTGCAATAGCTTGGAAAACAAAAAAGTTTTCCATACAAAGACTTGTTTTCATATCGGTCGTTTGTATGGCAGCTATATGCTATAGTGGTCCGATCGGGACCAAACTTTCACAAATCATGAGTGGCTATGTCAAATGAATAAATGTTGAATTCGGTTGCAATAGCTTGGAAAACAAAAAAGTTTTCCATACAAAGACTTGTTTTCATATCGGTCGTTTGTATGGCAGCTATATGATATAGTGGTCCGATCCGGACCAAACTTTCACAAATCGTGTATGGCTATGTCAAATGAATAAATGTTGAATTCGGTTGCAATAGCTTGGAAAACAAAAAAGTTTTCCATACAAAGACTTGTTTTCATATCGGTCGTTTGTATGGCAGCTATATGATATAGTGGTCCGATCCGGACCAAACTTTCACAAATCGTGTATGGCTATGTCAAATGAATAAATTTTGAATTCGGTTGCAATAGCTTGGAAAACCAAAAAGTTTTCCATACAAAGACTTGTTTTCATATCGGTCGTTTGTATGGCAGCTATATGATATAGTGGTCCGATCCGGACCAAACTTTCACAAATCGTGTATGGCTATGTCAAATGAATAAATGTTGAATTCGGTTGCAATAGCTTGGAAAACAAAAAAGTTTTCCATACAAAGACTTGTTTTCATATCGGTCGTTTGTATGGCAGCTATATGATATAGTGGTCCGATCCGGACCAAACTTTCACAAATCGTGTATGGCTATGTCAAATGAATAAATGTTGAATTCGGTTGCAATAGCTTGGAAAACAAAAAAGTTTTCCATACAAAGACTTGTTTTCATATCGGTCGTTTGTATGGCAGCTATATGATATAGTGGTCCGATCCGGACCAAACTTTCACAAATCGTGTATGGCTATGTCAAATAAATAAATGTTGAATTCGGTTGCAATAGCTTGGAAAACAAAAAGTTTTCCATACAAAGACTTGTTTTCATATCGGTCGTTTGTATGGCAGCTATATGATATAGTGGTCCGATCCGGACCAAACTTTCACAAATCGTGTATGGCTATGTCAAATGAATAAATGTTGAATTCGGTTGCAATAGCTTGGAAAAAAAAAGTTTTCCATACAAAGACTTGTTTTCATATCGGTCGTTTGTATGGCAGCTATATGATATAGTGGTCCGATCCGGACCAAACTTTCACAAATCGTGTATGGCTATGTCAAATGAATAAATGTTGAATTCGGTTGCAATAGCTTGGAAAACAAAAAAAGTTTTCCATACAAAGACTTGTTTTCATATCGGTCGTTTGTATGGCAGCTATATGATATAGTGGTCCGATCCGGACCAAACTTTCACAAATCGTGTATGGCTATGTCAAATAAATAAATGTTGAATTCGGTTGCAATAGCTTGGAAAACAAAAAAGTTTTCCATACAAAGACTTGTTTTCATATCGGTCGTTTGTATGGCAGCTATATGATATAGTGGTCCGATCCGAACCAAACTTTCACAAATCGTGTATGGCTATGTCAAATGAATAAATGTTGAATTCGGTTGCAATAGCTTGGAAAACAAAAAAGTTTTCCATACAAAGACTTGTTTTCATATCGGTCGTTTGTATGGCAGCTATATGATATAGTGGTCCGATCCGGACCAAACTTTCACAAATCATGTATGGCTATGTCAAATGAATAAATGTTGAATTCGGTTGCAATAGGTTGGAAAACAAATTTTCCATACAAAGACTTGTTTTCATATCGGTCGTTTGTATGGCAGCTATATGATATAGTGGTCCGATCCGGACCAAACTTTCACAAATCGTGTATGGCTATGTCAAATGAATAAATGTTGAATTCGGTTGCAATAGCTTGGAAAACAAAAAAGTTTTCCATACAAAGACTTGTTTTCATATCGGTCGTTTGTATGGCAGCTATATGATATAGTGGTCCGATCCGGACCAAACTTTCACAAATCGTGTATGGCTATGTCAAATGAATAAATGTTGAATTCGGTTGCAATAGCTTGGAAAACAAAAAGTTTTCCATACAAAGACTTGTTTTCATATCGGTCGTTTGTATGGCAGCTATATGATATAGTGGTCCGATCCGGACCAAACTTTCACAAATCGTGTATGGCTATGTCAAATGAATAAATGTTGAATTCGGTTGCAATAGCTTGAAAACAAAAAGTTTTCCATACAAAGACTTGTTTTCATATCGGTCGTTTGTATGGCAGCTATATGATATAGTGGTCCGATCCGACCAAACTTTCACAAATCGTGTATGGCTATGTCAAATGAATAAATGTTGAATTCGGTTGCAATAGCTTGGAAAACAAAAAAGTTCTCCATACAAAGACTTGTTTTCATATCGGTCGTTTGTATGGCAGCTATATGATATAGTGGTCCGATCCGGACCAAACTTTCACAAATCGTGTATGGCTATGTCAAATGAATAAATGTTGAATTCGGTTGCAATAGCTTGGAAAACAAAAAAGTTTTCCATACAAAGACTTGTTTTCATATCGGTCGTTTGTATGGCAGCTATATGATATAGTGGTCCGATCCGGACCAAACTTTCACAAATCGTGTATGGCTATGTCAAATGAATAAATGTTGAATTCGGTTGCAATAGCTTGGAAAACAAAAAAGTTTTCCATACAAAGACTTGTTTTCATATCGGTCGTTTGTATGGCAGCTATATGATATAGTGGTCCGATCCGGACCAAACTTTCACAAATCGTGTATGGCTATGTCAAATGAATAAATGTTGAATTCGGTTGCAATAGCTTGAAAACAAAAAGTTTTCCATACAAAGACTTGTTTTCATATCGGTCGTTTGTATGGCAGCTATATGATATAGTGGTCCGATCCGGACCAAACTTTCACAAATCGTGTATGGCTATGTCAAATAAATAAATGTTGAATTCGGTTGCAATAGCTTGGAAAACAAAAAAGTTTTCCATACAAAGACTTGTTTTCATATCGGTCGTTTGTATGGCAGCTATATGATATAGTGGTCCGATCCGGACCAAACTTTCACAAATCGTGTATGGCTATGTCAAATGAATAAATGTTGAATTCGGTTGCAATAGCTTGGAAAAAAAAAAGTTTTCCATACAAAGACTTGTTTTCATATCGGTCGTTTGTATGGCAGCTATATGATATAGTGGTCCGATCCGGACCAAACTTTCACAAATCGTGTATGGCTATGTCAAATGAATAAATGTTGAATTCGGTTGCAATAGCTTGGAAAAAAAAAAAGTTTTCCATACAAAGACTTGTTTTCATATCGGTCGTTTGTATGGCAGCTATATGATATAGTGGTCCGATCCGGACCAAACTTTCACAAATCATGTATGGCTATGTCAAATGAATAAATGTTGAATTCGGTTGCAATAGCTTGGAAAACAAAAAAGTTTTCCATACAAAGACTTGTTTTCATATCGGTCGTTTGTATGGCAGCTATATGATATAGTGGTCCGATCCGGACCAAACTTTCACAAATCATGTATGGCTATGTCAAATGAATAAATGTTGAATTCGGTTGCAATAGCTTGGAAAACAAAAAAGTTTTCCATACAAAGACTTGTTTTCATATCGGTCGTTTGTATGGCAGCTATATGATATAGTGGTCCGATCCGACCAAACTTTCACAAATCGTGTATGGCTATGTCAAATGAATAAATGTTGAATTCGGTTGCAATAGCTTGGAAAACAAAAAAAGTTTTCCATACAAAGACTTGTTTTCATATCGGTCGTTTGTATGGCAGCTATATGATATAGTGATCCGATCCGGACCAAACTTTCACAAATCATGTATGGCTATGTCAAATGAATAAATGTTGAATTCGGTTGCAATAGCTTGGAAAACAAAAAAGTTTTCCATACAAAGACTTGTTTTCATATCGGTCGTTTGTATGGCAGCTATATGATATAGTGGTCCGATCCGGACCAAACTTTCACAAATCGTGTATGGCTATGTCAAATGAATAAATGTTGAATTCGGTTGCAATAGCTTGGAAAACAAAAAAGTTTTCCATACAAAGACTTGTTTTCATATCGGTCGTTTGTATGGCAGCTATATGGATATAGTGGTCCGATCCGGACCAAACTTTCACAAATCGTGTATGGCTATGTCAAATAAATAAATGTTGAATTCGGTTGCAATAGCTTGGAAAACAAAAAGTTTTCCATACAAAGACTTGTTTTCATATCGGTCGTTTGTATGGCAGCTATATGATATAGTGGTCCGATCCGGACCAAACTTTCACAAATCGTGTATGGCTATGTCAAATAAATAAATGTTGAATTCGGTTGCAATAGCTTGGAAAACAAAAAAGTTTTCCATACAAAGACTTGTTTTCATATCGGTCGTTTGTATGGCAGCTATATGATATAGTGGTCCGATCCGGACCAAACTTTCACAAATCATGTATGGCTATGTCAAATAAATAAATGTTGAATTCGGTTGCAATAGCTTGGAAAACAAAAAAGTTTTCCATACAAAGACTTGTTTTCATATCGGTCGTTTGTATGGCAGCTATATGATATAGTGGTCCGATCCGGACCAAACTTTCACAAATCGTGTATGGCTATGTCAAATAAATAAATGTTGAATTCGGTTGCAATAGCTTGGAAAACAAAAAGTTTTCCATACAAAGACTTGTTTTCATATCGGTCGTTTGTATGGCAGCTATATGATATAGTGGTCCGATCCGACCAAACTTTCACAAATCGTGTATGGCTATGTCAAATGAATAAATGTTGAATTCGGTTGCAATAGCTTGGAAAACAAAAAGTTTTCCATACAAAGACTTGTTTTCATATCGGTCGTTTGTATGGCAGCTATATGATATAGTGATCCGATCCGGACCAAACTTTTACAAATCATGTATGGCTATGTCAAATAAATAAATGTTGAATTCGGTTGCAATAGCTTGGAAAAAAAAAAGTTTTCCATACAAAGACTTGTTTTCATATCGGTCGTTTGTATGGCAGCTATATGATATAGTGGTCCGATCCGGACCAAACTTTCACAAATCGTGTATGGCTATGTCAAATGAATAAATGTTGAATTCGGTTGCAATAGCTTGGAAAACAAAAAGTTTTCCATACAAAGACTTGTTTTCATATCGGTCGTTTGTATGGCAGCTATATGATATAGTGGTCCGATCCGGACCAAACTTTCACAAATCGTGTATGGCTATGTCAAATAAATAAATGTTGAATTCGGTTGCAATAGCTTGGAAAACCAAAAAGTTTTCCATACAAAGACTTGTTTTCATATCGGTCGTTTGTATGGCAGCTATATGATATAGTGGTCCGATCCGGACCAAACTTTCACAAATCGTGTATGGCTATGTCAAATGAATAAATGTTGAATTCGGTTGCAATAGCTTGGAAAACAAAAAAGTTTTCCATACAAAGACTTGTTTTCATATCGGTCGTTTGTATGGCAGCTATATGATATAGTGGTCCGATCCGGACCAAACTTTCACAAATCGTGTATGGCTATGTCAAATGAATAAATGTTGAATTCGGTTGCAATAGCTTGGAAAACAAAAAAGTTTTCCATACAAAGACTTGTTTTCATATCGGTCGTTTGTATGGCAGCTATATGATATAGTGGTCCGATCCGGACCAAACTTTCACAAATCATGTATGGCTATGTCAAATAAATAAATGTTGAATTCGGTTGCAATAGCTTGGAAAACAAAAAAGTTTTCCATACAAAGACTTGTTTTCATATCGGTCGTTTGTATGGCAGCTATATGATATAGTGGTCCGATCCGGACCAAACTTTCACAAATCATGTATGGCTATGTCAAATAAATAAATGTTGAATTCGGTTGCAATAGCTTGGAAAACAAAAAAGTTTTCCATACAAAGACTTGTTTTCATATCGGTCGTTTGTATGGCAGCTATATGATATAGTGGTCCGATCCGGACCAAACTTTCACAAATCGTGTATGGCTATGTCAAATAAATAAATGTTGAATTCGGTTGCAATAGCTTGGAAAACAAAAAGTTTTCCATACAAAGACTTGTTTTCATATCGGTCGTTTGTATGGCAGCTATATGATATAGTGGTCCGATCCGGACCAAACTTTCACAAATCGTGTATGGCTATGTCAAATAAATAAATGTTGAATTCGGTTGCAATAGCTTGGAAAACAAAAAAGTTTTCCATACAAAGACTTGTTTTCATATCGGTCGTTTGTATGGCAGCTATATGATATAGTGGTCCGATCCGGACCAAACTTTCACAAATCATGTATGGCTATGTCAAATGAATAAATGTTGAATTCGGTTGCAATAGCTTGGAAAACAAAAAAAGTTTTCCATACAAAGACTTGTTTTCATATCGGTCGTTTGTATGGCAGCTATATGATATAGTGGTCCGATCCGGACCAAACTTTCACAAATCATGTATGGCTATGTCAAATAAATAAATGTTGAATTCGGTTGCAATAGCTTGGAAAACAAAAAAAGTTTTCCATACAAAGACTTGTTTTCATATCGGTCGTTTGTATGGCAGCTATATGATATAGTGGTCCGATCCGGACCAAACTTTTCACAAATCGTGTATGGCTATGTCAAATAAATAAATGTTGAATTCGGTTGCAATAGCTTGGAAAACAAAAAGTTTCCCATACAAAGACTTGTTTTCATATCGGTCGTTTGTATGGCAGCTATATGATATAGTGGTCCGATCCGGACCAAACTTTCACAAATCATGTATGGCTATGTCAAATAAATAAATGTTGAATTCGGTTGCAATAGCTTGGAAAACAAAAAAGTTTTCCATACAAAGACTTGTTTTCATATCGGTCGTTTGTATGGCAGCTATATGATATAGTGGTCCGATCCGGACCAAACTTTCACAAATCATGTATGGCTATGTCAAATAAATAAATGTTGAATTCGGTTGCAATAGCTTGGAAAACAAAAAGTTTTCCATACAAAGACTTGTTTTCATATCGGTCGTTTGTATGGCAGCTATATGATATAGTGGTCCGATCCGGACCAAACTTTCACAAATCATGTATGGCTATGTCAAATGAATAAATGTTGAATTCGGTTGCAATAGCTTGGAAAACAAAAAAGTTTTCCATACAAAGACTTGTTTTCATATCGGTCGTTTGTATGGCAGCTATATGATATAGTGGTCCGATCCGGACCAAACTTTCACAAATCGTGTATGGCTATGTCAAATAAATAAATGTTGAATTCGGTTGCAATAGCTTGGAAAACAAAAAGTTTTCCATACAAAGACTTGTTTTCATATCGGTCGTTTGTATGGCAGCTATATGATATAGTGGTCCGATCCGGACCAAACTTTCACAAATCGTGTATGGCTATGTCAAATAAATAAATGTTGAATTCGGTTGCAATAGCTTGGAAAACAAAAAGTTTTCCATACAAAGACTTGTTTTCATATCGGTCGTTTGTATGGCAGCTATATGATATAGTGGTCCGATCCGGACCAAACTTTCACAAATCGTGTATGGCTATGTCAAATAAATAAATGTTGAATTCGGTTGCAATAGCTTGGAAAACAAAAAGTTTTCCATACAAAGACTTGTTTTCATATCGGTCGTTTGTATGGCAGCTATATGATATAGTGGTCCGATCCGGACCAAACTTTCACAAATCGTGTATGGCTATGTCAAATAAATAAATGTTGAATTCGGTTGCAATAGCTTGGAAAAAAAAAAGTTTTCCTTACAAAGACTTGTTTTCATATCGGTCGTTTGTATGGCAGCTATATGATATAGTGGTCCGATCCGGACCAAACTTTCACAAATCGTGTATGGCTATGTCAAATAAATAAATGTTGAATTCGGTTGCAATAGCTTGGAAAACAAAAAAGTTTTCCATACAAAGACTTGTTTTCATATCGGTCGTTTGTATGGCAGCTATATGATATAGTGGTCCGATCCGGACCAAACTTTCACAAATCGTGTATGGCTATGTCAAATAAATAAATGTTGAATTCGGTTGCAATAGCTTGGAAAACAAAAAAGTTTTCCTTACAAAGACTTGTTTTCATATCGGTCGTTTGTATGGCAGCTATATGATATAGTGATCCGATCCGGACCAAACTTTCACAAATCGTGTATGGCTATGTCAAATAAATAAATGTTGAATTCGGTTGCAATAGCTTGGAAAAACAAAAAAGTTTTCCTTACAAAGACTTGTTTTCATATCGGTCGTTTGTATGGCAGCTATATGATATAGTGGTCCGATCCGGACCAAACTTTCACAAATCGTGTATGGCTATGTCAAATAAATAAATGTTGAATTCGGTTGCAATAGCTTGAAAAACAAAAAGTTTTCCATACAAAGACTTGTTTTCATATCGGTCGTTTGTATGGCAGCTATATGATATAGTGGTCCGATCCGGACCAAACTTTCACAAATCGTGTATGGCTATGTCAAATAAATAAATGTTGAATTTGGTTGCAATAGCTTGGAAAACAAAAAAGTTTTCCATACAAAGACTTGTTTTCATATCGGTCGTTTGTATGGCAGCTATATGATATAGTGGTCCGATCCGGACCAAACTTTCACAAATCGTGTATGGCTATGTCAAATAAATAAATGTTGAATTCGGTTGCAATAGCTTGAAAAACAAAAATGTTTTCGATACAAAGACTTGTTTTCATATCGGTCGTTTGTATGGCAGCTATATGATATAGTGGTCCGATCCGGACCAAACTTTCACAAATCATGTATGGCTATGTCAAATAAATAAATGTTGAATTCGGTTGCAATAGCTTGGAAAACAAAAAGTTTTCCATACAAAGACTTGTTTTCATATCGGTCGTTTGTATGGCAGCTATATGATATAGTGGTCCGATCCGGACCAAACTTTCACAAATCATGTATGGCTACGTCAAACAAATAAATGTTGAATTCGGTTGCAATAGCTTGGAAAACAAAAAAGTTTTCCATACAAAGACTTGTTTTCATATCGGTCGTTTGTATGGCAGCTATATGATATAGTGGTCCGATCCGGACCAAACTTTCACAAATCATGTATGGCTATGTCAAGGATAAATAAATGTTGAATTTCGAGTTGCAATAGCTTGGAAAACAAAAATGTTTTCCATACAAAGACTTGTTTTCATATCGGTCGTTTGTATGGCAGCTATATGATATAGTGGTCCGATCCGGACCAAACTTTCACAAATCGTGTATGGCTATGTCAAATAAATAAATGTTGAATTCGGTTGCAATAGCTTGGAAAACAAAAAAGTTTCCTATACAAAGACTTGTTTTCATATCGGTCGTTTGTATGGCAGCTATATGATATAGTGGTCCGATCCGGACCAAACTTTCACAAATCGTGTATGGCTATGTCAAATAAATAAATGTTGATTTCGGTTGCAATAGCTTGGAAAACAAAAAAGTTTTCCATACAAAGACTTGTTTTCATATCGGTCGTTTGTATGGCAGCTATATGATATAGTGGTCCGATCCGGACCAAACTTTTACAAATCGTGTATGGCTATGTCAAATAAATAAATGTTGAATTCGGTTGCAATAGCTTGAAAAAAAAAAAAGTTTCTCCTTACAAAGACTTGTTTTCATATCGGTCGTTTGTATGGCAGCTATATGATATAGTGGTCCGATCCGGACCAAACTTTTACAAATCGTGTATGGCTATGTCAAATAAATAAATGTTGAATTCGGTTGCAATAGCTTGGAAAACAAAAAAGTTTTCCATACAAAGACTTGTTTTCATATCGGTCGTTTGTATGGCAGCTATATGATATAGTGGTCCGATCCGGACCAAACTTTCACAAATCATGTATGGCTATGTCAAATAAATAAATGTTGAATTCGGTTGCAATAGCTTGGAAAACAAAAAAGTTTTCCTTACAAAGACTTGTTTTCATATCGGTCGTTTGTATGGCAGGATTTATGTTTGTATGGCAGCTATATGAATAGTGATCCGATCCGGACAAACTTTAACAAATCATGTATGGCTATGTCAAATATAATAAATGTTGAATTCGGTTGCAATAGCTTGGAAAACAAAAAGTTTTCCATACAAAGACTTGTTTTCATATCGGTCGTTTGTATGGCAGCTATATGATATAGTGGTCCGATCCGGAACCAAACTTTCACAAATCGTGTATGGCTATGTCAAATAAATAAATGTTGAATTCGGTTGCAATAGCTTGGAAAACAAAAAAGTTTTCCATACAAAGACTTGTTTTCATATCGGTCGTTTGTATGGCAGCTATATGATATAGTGGTCCGATCCGGACCAAACTTTCACAAATCGTGTATGGCTATGTCAAATAAATAAATGTTGAATTCGGTTGCAATAGCTTGGAAAACTACTGAAAAGTTTTCCATACGAAAGACTTGTTGTCTATATCGAGTCGTTTGTTGATGGCAGCTATATGATATAGTGGTCCGATCCGGACCAAACTTTCACAAATCGTGTATGGCTACGTCAAATAAATAAATGTTGAATTCGGTTGCAATAGCTTGGAAAAAAAAAAAGTTTTCCGTACAAAAATTTTTTAATATCGGTCGTTTGTATGGCAGCTATATGATATAGTGGTCCGATCCGGACCAAACTTTCACAAATCGTGTATGGCTATGTCAAATTAATAAGTGTTGAATTTGGTTGCAATAGCTTGGAAAACAAAAAAGTTTTCCATACAAAGACTTGTTTTCATATCGGTCGTTTGTATGGCAGCTATATGATATAGTGGTCCGATCCGGACCAAACTTTCACAAATCGTGTATGGCTATGTCAAATAAATAAATGTTGAATTCGGTTGCAATAGCTTGGAAAACAAAAAAGTTTTCCATACAAAGACTTGTTTTCATATCGGTCGTTTGTATGGCAGCTATATGATATAGTGATCCGATCCGGACCAAACTTTTACAAATCGTGTATGGCTATGTCAAATTAATAAGTGTTGAATTTGGTTGCAATAGCTTGGAAAACAAAAAAGTTTTCCATACAAAGACTTGTTTTCATATCGGTCGTTTGTATGGCAGCTATATGATATAGTGGTCCGATCCGGACCAAACTTTCACAAATCGTGTATGGCTATGTCAAATAAATAAATGTTGAATTCGGTTGCAATAGCTTGGAAAACAAAAAAGTTTCCCTTACAAAGACTTGTTTTCATATCGGTCGTTTGTATGGCAGCTATATGATATAGTGGTCCGATCCGGACCAAACTTTCACAAATCGTGTATGGCTATGTCAAATAAATAAATGTTGAATTCGGTTGCAATAGCTTGGAAAACAAAAAAGTTTCCCTTACAAAGACTTGTTTTCATATCGGTCGTTTGTATGGCAGCTATATGATATAGTGGTCCGATCCGGACCAAACTTTTACAAATCGTGTATGGCTATGTCAAATAAATAAATGTTGAATTCAGTTGCAATAGCTTGGAAAACAAAAAAGTTTCCTTTACAAAGACTTGTTTTCATATCGGACGTTTGTATGGCAGCTATATGATATAGTGATCCGATCCGGACCAAACTTTAACAAATCATGTATGGCTATGTCAAATAAATAAATGTTGAATTCGGTTGCAATAGCTTGGAAAACAAAAAAGTTTTCCATACAAAGACTTGTTTTCATATCGGTCGTTTGTATGGCAGCTATATGATATAGTGGTCCGATCCGGACCAAACTTTCACAAATCATGTATGGCTATGTCAAATAAATAAATGTTGAATTCGGTTGCAATAGCTTGGAAAACAAAAAAGTTTCCCTTACAAAGACTTGTTTTCATATCGGTCGTTTGTATGGCAGCTATATGATATAGTGATCCGATCCGGACCAAACTTTAACAAATCATGTATGGCTATGTCAAATGAATAAATGTTGAATTCGGTTGCAATAGCTTGGAAAACAAAAAAGTTTTCCATACAAAGACTTGTTTTCATATCGGTCGTTTGTATGGCAGCTATATGAAATAGTGGTCCGATCCGACCGATTCTTAAACTTGATCTGCGTGCAACAAAAATAATGATCTGGTAAAAATTTCAAAACGATAGCTTTAAAACTACTGTCTATTTTTGCATAGAAACAGACGGACATGGACTGGCTATATCGACTCGGCTGTTGATGCTGATCAAGAATATATATACTTTGTGGGGTCGGGAGATGCTTCCTTTAATGCGTTACACATTTCTGGACAAAATTATAATAACCTTTTTCAAGGGTAAAAAAAAAAATATCTGTTGTTTATATGGCAGCTTATGATATAGTGTTCCAATCCGGACCAAACTTTTACACATCGTGTATGGCTATGTCAAATTAATAAGTGTTGAATTTGGTTGCAATAGCTTGGAAAACAAAAAAGTTTTCCATACAAAGACTTGTTTTCATATCGGTCGTTTGTATGGCAGCTATATGATATAGTGGTCCGATCCGGACCAAACTTTCACAAATCGTGTATGGCTATGTCAAATAAATAAATGTTGAATTCAGTTGCAATAGTTTGGAAAACAAAAAAGTTTCCCTTACAAAGACTTGTTTTCATATCGGTCGTTTGTATGGCAGCTATATGATATAGTAGTCCGATCCGGACCAAACTTTCACAAATCGTGTATGGCTATGTCAAATAAATAAATGTTGAATTCGGTTGCAATAGCTTGGAAAACAAAAAAGTTTTCCATACAAAGACTTGTTTTCATATCGGTCGTTTGTATGGCAGCTATATGATATAGTGGTCTGATCCGGACCAAACTTTCACAAATCGTGTATGGCTATGTCAAATAAATAAATGTTGAATTCAGTTGCAATAGCTTGGAAAACAAAAAAGTTTCCCTTACAAAGACTTGTTTTCATATCGGTCGTTTGTATGGCAGCTATATGATATAGTGGTCCGATCCGGACCAAACTTTCACAAATCGTGTATGGCTATGTCAAATAAATAAATGTTGAATTCAGTTGCAATAGCTTGGAAAACAAAAAAGTTTCCCTTACAAAGACTTGTTTTCATATCGGTCGTTTGTATGGCAGCTATATGATATAGTGGTCCGATCCGGACCAAACTTTTACAAATCGTGTATGGCTATGTCAAATAAATAAATGTTGAATTCAGTTGCAATAGCTTGGAAAACAAAAAAGTTTCCTTTACAAAGACTTGTTTTCATATCGGTCGTTTGTATGGCAGCTATATGATATAGTGATCCGATCCGGACCAAACTTTTACACATCGTGTATGGCTATGTCAAATTAATAAATGTTGAATTTGGTTGCAATAGCTTGGAAAACAAAAAAAGTTTTCCATACAAAGACTTGTTTTCATATCGGTCGTTTGTATGGCAGCTATATGATATAGTGGTCCGATCCGGACCAAACTTTCACAAATCGTGTATGGCTATGTCAAATAAATAAATGTTGAATTCAGTTGCAATAGCTTGGAAAACAAAAAAGTTTTCCTTACAAAGACTTGTTTTCATATCGGTCGTTTGTATGGCAGCTGTATGATATAGTGATCCGATCCGGACCAAACTTTAACAAATCATGTATGGCTATGTCAAATAAATAAATGTTGAATTCGGTTGCAATAGCTTGGAAAACAAAAAAGTTTTCCATACAAAGACTTGTTTTCATATCGGTCGTTTGTATGGCAGCTATATGATATAGTGGTCCGATCCGACCGATTCTTAAACTTGATCTGCGTGCAACAAAAATAATGATCTGGTAAAAATTTCAAAAAGCTAGCTTTAAAAATACTGTCTTTTTTTGCATAGAAACAGACGGACAGACGGACATGGCTATATCGACTCGGCTGTTGATGCTGATCAAGAATATATATACTTTGTGGGGTCGGAGATGCTTCCTTTAATGCGTTACACATTTCTGGACAAAATTATAATACCCTTTTTCAAGGGTATAAAAAAACAAGTGAGAAAAGTTATCTTCGGCTTGCCGAAGATGGTATACCCTTGAAAACAAAATGTTTTCCATACAAAGACTTGTTTTCATATCGGTCGTTTGTATGGCAGCTATATGATATAGTGGTCCGATCCGGACCAAACTTTCACAAATCGTGTATGGCTATGTCAAATGAATAAGTGTTGAATTCGGTTGCAATAGCTTGGAAAACAAAAAAGTTTCCTATACAAAGACTTGTTTTCATATCGGTCGTTTGTATGGCAGCTATATGATATAGTGGTCCGATCCGACCGATTCTTAAACTTGATCTGCGTGCAACAAAAATAATGATCTGGTAAAAATTTCAAAACGCTAGCTTTAAAACTACTGTCTATTTTTTGCATAGAAACAGACGGACAGACGGACAGACGGACAGACGGTCAGACGGACAGACGGACAGACGGACATGGCTATATCGACTCGGCTGTTGATGCTGATCAAGAATATATATACTTTGTGGGGTCGGAGATGCTTCCTTTAATGCGTTACAATTTCTGGACAAAATTATAATACCCTTTTTCAAGGGTATAAAAAAAATATCGGTTGTTTATATGGCAGCTTATGATATAGTGTTCCAATCCGGACCAAACTTTTACATATCGTGTATTGCTATGTCAAATTAATAAGTGTTGAATTTGGTTGCAATAGCTTGGAAAACGAAAAAGTTTCCCTTACAAAGACTTGTTTTCATATCGGTCGTTTGTATGGCAGCTATATGATATAGTGATCCGATCCGGACCAAACTTTTACAAATCATGTATGGCTATGTCAAATAAATAAATGTTGAATTCGGTTGCAATAGCTTGGAAAACAAAAAAGTTTCCCTTACAAAGACTTGTTTTCATATCGGTCGTTTGTATGGCAGCTATTGGATATAGTGATCCGATCCGGACCAAACTTTTACAAATCATGTATGGCTTTGTCAAATGAATAAATGTTGAATTCGGTTGCAATAGCTTGGAAAACAAAAAAGTTTCCCTTACAAAGACTTGTTTTCATATCGGTCGTTTGTATGGCAGCTATATGATATAGTGGTCCGATCCGGACCAAACTTTTACAAATCGTGTATGGCTATGTCAAATAAATAAATGTTGAATTCGGTTGCAATAGCTTGGAAAACAAAAAAGTTTCCCTTACAAAGACTTGTTTTCATATCGGTCGTTTGTATGGCAGCTATATGATATAGTGATCCGATCCGGACCAAACTTTAACAAATCGTGTATGGCTATGTCAAATAAATAAATGTTGAATTCGGTTGCAATAGCTTGGAAAACAAAAAGTTTCCCTTACAAAGACTTGTTTTCATATCGGTCGTTTGTATGGCAGCTATTTGATATAGTGATCCGATCCGGACCAAACTTTTACAAATCATGTATGGCTATGTCAAATAAATAAATGTTGAATTCGGTTGCAATAGCTTGGAAAACAAAAAAGTTTCCCTTACAAAGACTTGTTTTCATATCGGTCGTTTGTATGGCAGCTATATGATATAGTGGTCCGATCCGGACCAAACTTTCACAAATCGTGTATGGCTATGTCAAATAAATAAATGTTGAATTCAGTTGCAATAGCTTGGAAAACAAAAAAGTTTCCCTTACAAAGACTTGTTTTCATATCGGACGTTTGTATGGCAGCTATATGATATAGTGATCCGATCCGGACCAAACTTTAACAAATCATGTATGGCTATGTCAAATAAATAAATATTGAATTCGGTTGCAATAGCTTGGAAAACAAAAAAGTTTTCCATACAAAGACTTGTTTTCATATCGGTCGTTTGTATGGCAGCTATATGATATAGTGGTCCGATCCGGACCAAACTTTTACAAATCATGTATGGCTATGTCAAATAAATAAATGTTGAATTCGGTTGCAATAGCTTGGAAAACAAAAAAGTTTCCCTTACAAAGACTTGTTTTCATATCGGTCGTTTGTATGGCAGCTATTGGATATAGTGATCCGATCCGGACCAAACTTTTACAAATCATGTATGGCTATGTCAAATGAATAAATGTTGAATTCGGTTGCAATAGCTTGGAAAACAAAAAAGTTTCCCTTACAAAGACTTGTTTTCATATCGGTCGTTTGTATGGCAGCTATATGATATAGTGGTCCGATCCGGACCAAACTTTCACAAATCGTGTATGGCTATGTCAAATAAATAAATGTTGAATTCAGTTGCAATAGCTTGGAAAACAAAAAAGTTTCCATTACAAAGACTTGTTTTCATATCGGTCGTTTGTATGGCAGCTATATGATATAGTGGTCCGATCCGGACCAAACTTTAACAAATCGTGTATGGCTATGTCAAATAAATAAATGTTGAATTCGGTTGCAATAGCTTGGAAAACAAAAAAGTTTCCCTTACAAAGACTTGTTTTCATATCGGTCGTTTGTATAGCAGCTATTGGATATACTGATCCGATCCGGACCAAACTTTTACAAATCATGTATGGCTATGTCAAATGAATAAATGTTGAATTCGGTTGCAATAGCTTGGAAAACAAAAAAGTTTCCCTTACAAAGACTTGTTTTCATATCGGTCGTTTGTATGGCAGCTATATGATATAGTGGTCCGATCCGGACCAAACTTTCACAAATCGTGTATGGCTATGTCAAATAAATAAATGTTGAATTCAGTTGCAATAGCTTGGAAAACAAAAAAGTTTCCCTTACAAAGACTTGTTTTCATATCGGACGTTTGTATGGCAGCTATATGATATAGTGATCCGATCCGGACCAAACTTTAACAAATCATGTATGGCTATGTCAAATAAATAAATATTGAATTCGGTTGCAATAGCTTGGAAAACAAAAAAGTTTTCCATACAAAGACTTGTTTTCATATCGGTCGTTTGTATGGCAGCTATATGATATAGTGGTCCGATCCGGACCAAACTTTTACAAATCATGTATGGCTATGTCAAATAAATAAATGTTGAATTCGGTTGCAATAGCTTGGAAAACAAAAAAGTTTCCCTTACAAAGACTTGTTTTCATATCGGTCGTTTGTATGGCAGCTATTGGATATAGTGATCCGATCCGGACCAAACTTTTACAAATCATGTATGGCTATGTCAAATGAATAAATGTTGAATTCGGTTGCAATAGCTTGGAAAACAAAAAAGTTTCCCTTACAAAGACTTGTTTTCATATCGGTCGTTTGTATGGCAGCTATATGATATAGTGATCCGATCCGGACCAAACTTTAACAAATCATGTATGGCTATGTCAAATGAATAAATGTTGAATTCGGTTGCAATAGCTTGGAAAACAAAAAAAGTTTTCCATACAAAGACTTGTTTTCATATCGGTCGTTTGTATGGCAGCTATATGAAATAGTGGTCCGATCCGACCGATTCTTAAACTTGATCTGCGTGCAACAAAAATAATGATCTGGTAAAAATTTCAAAACGCTAGCTTTAAAACTACTGTCTATTTTTTGCATAGAAACAGACGGACAGACGGACATGGCTATATCGACTCGGCTGTTGATGCTGATCAAGAATATATATACTTTGTGGGGTCGGAGATGCTTCCTTTAATGCGTTACACATTTCTGGACAAAATTGTTATAATACCCTTTTTGTATGGAGTTATGATATAGTGGTCCGAAAACCAAACTTTGACAAATCGTGTATGCTATGTCAAATAATAAATGTTGAATTCGGTTGCAATAGCTTGGAAAACAAAAAGTTTTCCATACAAAGACTTGTTTTCATATCGGTCGTTTGTATGGCAGCTATATGATATAGTGGTCCGATCCGGACCAAACTTTCACAAATCGTGTATGGCTATGTCAAATGAATAAATGTTGAATTCGGTTGCAATAGCTTGGAAAACAAAAAAGTTTCCTATACAAAGACTTGTTTTCATATCGGTCGTTTGTATGGCAGCTATATGATATAGTGATCCGATCCGACCAAACTTTAACAAATCATGTATGGCTATGTGCAACATAAATAAATGTTGAATTCAGTTGCAATAGCTTGGAAAACAAAAAAGTTTCCTTTACAAAGACTTGTTTTATATCGGTCTTTTTTGCGCTATATGATACAGATGGTCAGATCCGGACCAAACTTTACAAATCGGACGGCTACGTCAAATGGCTAAATATTGAATTCGGTTGTTGATAGCTTGGAAATCAAAAGATTTCCATACATATACTTTGTGTTTCAGATCGCTTCCTTTAATGTATTACACATTTCTGGACAAAGTTATAATACCACTTTTACAAAGGGTATGGCTATATCAAATGAATAAAGTTATCTTCGGATTGCCGAAGTTGGAATAGCTTGGAAAACAAAAAAGTTTTCCATACAAAGACTTGTTTTCATATCGATCGTTTGTATGGCAGCTATATGATATAGTGGTCCGATCCGGACCAAACTTTTACAAATCTTGTATGGCTATGTCAAATAAATAAATGTTGAATTCGGTTGCAATAGCTTGGAAAACAAAAAAGTTTTCCATACAAAGACTTGTTTTCATATCGGTCGTTTGTATGGCAGCTATATGATATAGTGATCCGATCCGGACCAAACTTTCACAAATCATGTATGGCTATGTCAAATGAATAAATGTTGAATTCGGTTGCAATAGCTTGGAAAACAAATAAGTTTTCCATACAAAGACTTGTTTTCATATCGGTCGTTTGTATGGCAGCTATATGATATAGTGGTCCGATCCGGACCAAACTTTCACAAATCATGTATGGCTATGTCAAATAAATAAATGTTGAATTCAGTTGCAATAGCTTGGAAAACAAAAAATTTTTCCATACAAAGACTTGTTTTCATATCGGTCGTTTGTATGGCAGCTATATGATATAGTGATCCGATCCTAATCAAACTTTCAAAAATTATGTATGGCTATGTCAAATGAATAAATGTTGAATTCGGTTGCAATAGCTTGGAAAACAAAATAGTTTTCCATACAAAGACTTGTTTTCATATCGGTCGTTTGTATGGCAGCTATATGATATAGTGGTCCGATCCGGACCAAACTTTCACAAATCATGTATGGCTATGTCAAATAAATAAATGTTGAATTCGGTTGCAATAGCTTGGAAAACAAAAAAGTTTCCCATACAAAGACTTGTTTTCATATCGGTCGTTTGTATGGCAGCTATATGATATAGTGGTCCGATCCGACCGATTCTTAAACTTGATCTGCGTGCAACAAAAATAATGATCTGGTAAAAATTTCAAAACGCTAGCTTTAAAACTACTGTCTATTTTTTGCATAGAAACAGACGGACAGACGGACAGACGGACAGACGGACAGACGGACAGACGGACATGGCTATATCGACTCGGCTGTTGATGCTGATCAAGAATATATATACTTTGTGGGGTCGGAGATGCTTCCTTTAATGCGTTACACATTTCTGGACAAAATTATAATACCCTTTTTCAAGGGTATAAATATCGGTTGTTTATATGGCAGCTTATGATATAGTGTTCCAATCCGGACCAAACTTTTTACATATCGTGTATTGCTATGTCAAATTAATAAGTGTTGAATTTGGTTGCAATAGCTTGGAAAACAAAAAAGTTTCCCTTACAAAGACTTGTTTTCATATCGGTCGTTTGTATGGCAGCTATATGATATAGTGATCCGATCCGGACCAAACTTTTACAAATCATGTATGGCTATGTCAAATAAATAAATGTTGAATTCGGTTGCAATAGCTTGGAAAACAAAAAAGTTTCCCTTACAAAGACTTGTTTTCATATCGGTCGTTTGTATGGCAGCTATTGATATAGTGATCCGATCCGGACCAAACTTTTACAAATCATGTATGGCTATGTCAAATGAATAAATGTTGAATTCGGTTGCAATAGCTTGGAAAACAATAAAGTTTCCCCTACAAAGACTTGTTTTCATATCGGTCGTTTGTATGGCAGCTATATGATATAGTGATCCGATCCGGACCAAACTTTTACAAATCGTGTATGGCTATGTCAAATGAATAAGTGTTGAATTCGGTTGCAATAGCTCGGAAAACAAAAAAGTTTCCTATACAAAGACTTGTTTTCATATCGGTCGTTTGTATGGCAGCTATATGATATAGTGGTCCGATCCGACCGATTCTTAAACTTGATCTGCGTGCAACAAAAATAATGATCTGGTAAAAATTTCAAAACGCTAGCTTTAAAACTATGTTATTTTTTGCATAGAAAAGACTGGTTCATATCGGACGACGTCAACGACAGACGAAGACGGACAGACGGACATGGCTATATCGACTCGGCTGTTGATGCTGATCAAGAATATATATACTTTGTGGGGTCGGAGATGCTTCCTTTAATGCGTTACACATTTCTGGACAAAATTATAATACCCTTTTTCAAGGGTATAAAAAAAATATCGGTTGTTTATATGGCAGCTATATGATATAGTGATCCGATCCGGACCAAACTTTAACAAATCATGTATGGCTATGTCAAATAAATAAATGTTGAATTCGGTTGCAATAGCTTGGAAAACAAAAAAGTTTTCCATACAAAGACTTGTTTTCATATCGGTCGTTTGTATGGCAGCTATATGATATAGTGGTCCGATCCGGACCAAACTTTTACAAATCATGTATGGCTATGTCAAATAAATAAATGTTGAATTCGGTTGCAATAGCTTGGAAAACAAAAAAGTTTCCCTTACAAAGACTTGTTTTCATATCGGTCGTTTGTATGGCAGCTATATGATATAGTGATCCGATCCGGACCAAACTTTTACAAATCATGTATGGCTATGTCAAATGAATAAATGTTGAATTCGGTTGCAATAGCTTGGAAAACAAAAAAGTTTCCCTTACAAAGACTTGTTTTCATATCGGTCGTTTGTATGGCAGCTATATGATATAGTGATCCGATCCGGACCAAACTTTAACAAATCATGTATGGCTATGTCAAATAAATAAATGTTGAATTCGGTTGCAATAGCTTGGAAAACAAAAAAGTTTTCCTTACAAAGACTTGTTTTCATATCGGTCGTTTGTATGGCAGCTATATGATATAGTGATCCGATCCGGACCAAACTTTTACAAATCATGTATGGCTATGTCAAATAAATAAATGTTGAATTCGGTTGCAATAGCTTGGAAAACAAAAAAGTTTCCCTTACAAAGACTTGTTTTCATATCGGTCGTTTGTATGGCAGCTATATGATATAGTGGTCCGATCCGGACCAAACTTTCACAAATCGTGTATGGCTATGTCAAATGAATAAATGTTGAATTCGGTTGCAATAGCTTGGAAAACAAAAAAGTTTCCTATACAAAGACTTGTTTTCATATCGGTCGTTTGTATGGCAGCTATATGATATAGTGGTCCGATCCGACCGATTCTTAAACTTGATCTGCGTGCAACAAAAATAATGATCTGGTAAAAATTTCAAAACGCTTAAGTTTTCAAACTACTGTCTATTTTTTCATAGAAACAGACAGACGGACAGCTAGAAAGTGGACAGATCCGGACCAAGCTATATCGAATCGGCTGTTGATGCTGATCAAGAATATATATACTTTGTGGGGTCGGAGATGCTTCCTTTAATGCGTTACACATTTCTGGAAAAATTATAATACCCTTTTTCAAGGTGTATAAAAACATATCGGTCGTTTATATGGCAGCTATATGATATAGTGATCCGATCCGGACCAAACTTTTAACAAATCGTGTATGGCTATGTCAAATAAATAAATGTTGAATTCGGTTGCAATAGCTTGGAAAACAAAAAAGTTTTCCATACAAAGACTTGTTTTCATATCGGTCGTTTGTATGGCAGCTATATGATATAGTGGTCCGATCCGGACCAAACTTTTACAAATCATGTATGGCTATGTCAAATAAATAAATGTTGAATTCGGTTGCAATAGCTTGGAAAACAAAAAAGTTTCCCTTACAAAGACTTGTTTTCATATCGGTCGTTTGTATGGCAGCTATTGGATATAGTGATCCGATCCGGACCAAACTTTTACAAATCATGTATGGCTATGTCAAATGAATAAATGTTGAATTCAGTTGCAATAGCTTGGAAAAACAAAAGTTTCCCTTACAAAGACTTGTTTTCATATCGGTCGTTTGTATGGCAGCTATATGATATAGTGATCCGATCCGGACCAAACTTTAACAAATCATGTATGGCTATGTCAAATAAATAAATGTTGAATTCGGTTGCAATAGCTTGGAAAACAAAAAAGTTTTCCTTACAAAGACTTGTTTTCATATCGGTCGTTTGTATGGCAGCTATATGGATATAGTGATCCGATCCGGACCAAACTTTTACAAATCATGTATGGCTATGTCAAATAAATAAATGTTGAATTCGGTTGCAATAGCTTGGAAAACAAAAAAGTTTCCCTTACAAAAACTTGTTTTCATATCGGTCGTTTGTATGGCAGCTATATGATATAGTGGTCCGATCCGGACCAAACTTTCACAAATCGTGTATGGCTATGTCAAATAAATAAATGTTGAATTCAGTTGCAATAGCTTGGAAAACAAAAAAGTTTCCCTTACAAAGACTTGTTTTCATATCGGTCGTTTGTATGGCAGCTATATGATATAGTGATCCGATCCGGACCAAACTTTAACAAATCATGTATGGCTATGTCAAATAAATAAATATTGAATTCGGTTGCAATAGCTTGGAAAACAAAAAAAGTTTTCCATACAAAGACTTGTTTTCATATCGGTCGTTTGTATGGCAGCTATATGATATAGTGGTCCGATCCGGACCAAACTTTTACAAATCATGTATGGCTATGTCAAATAAATAAATGTTGAATTCGGTTGCAATAGCTTGGAAAACAAAAAAGTTTCCCTTACAAAGACTTGTTTTCATATCGGTCGTTTGTATGGCAGCTATTGGATATAGTGATCCGATCCGGACCAAACTTTTACAAATCATGTATGGCTATGTCAAATGAATAAATGTTGAATTCAGTTGCAATAGCTTGGAAAACAAAAAAGTTTCCCTTACAAAGACTTGTTTTCATATCGGTCGTTTGTATGGCAGCTATATGATATAGTGGTCCGATCCGGACCAAACTTCTACAAATCGTGTATGGCTATGTCAAATAAATAAATGTTGAATTCGGTTGCAATAGCTTGGAAAACAAAAAAGTTTTCCATACAAAGACTTGTTTTCATATCGGTCGTTTGTATGGCAGCTATATGATATAGTGGTCCGATCCGGACCAAACTTTTACAAATCATGTATGGCTATGTCAAATAAATAAATGTTGAATTCGGTTGCAATAGCTTGGAAAACAAAAAAAGTTTCCCTTACAAAGACTTGTTTTCATATCGGTCGTTTGTATGGCAGCTATTGGATATAGTGATCCGATCCGGACCAAACTTTTACAAATCATGTATGGCTATGTCAAATGAATAAATGTTGAATTCAGTTGCAATAGCTTGGAAAACAAAAAAGTTTCCCTTACAAAGACTTGTTTTCATATCGGTCGTTTGTATGGCAGCTATATGATATAGTGATCCGATCCGGACCAAACTTTAACAAATCATGTATGGCTATGTCAAATAAATAAATGTTGAATTCGGTTGCAATAGCTTGGAAAACAAAAAAGTTTCCCTTACAAAGACTTGTTTTCATATCGGTCGTTTGTATGGCAGCTATATGATATAGTGGTCCGATCCGGACCAAACTTTCACAAATCGTGTATGGCTATGTCAAATAAATAAATGTTGAATTCGGTTGCAATAGCTTGGAAAACAAAAAGTTTCCCTTACAAAGACTTGTTTTCATATCGGTCGTTTGTATGGCAGCTATATGATATAGTGATCCGATCCGGACCAAACTTTAACAAATCATGTATGGCTATGTCAAATAAATAAATGTTGAATTCGGTTGCAATAGCTTGGAAAACAAAAAAGTTTTCCATACAAAGACTTGTTTTCATATCGGTCGTTTGTATGGCAGCTATATGATATAGTGGTCCGATCCGGACCAAACTTTTACAAATCATGTATGGCTATGTCAAATAAATAAATGTTGAATTCGGTTGCAATAGCTTGGAAAACAAAAAAGTTTCCCTTACAAAGACTTGTTTTCATATCGGTCGTTTGTATGGCAGCTATATGATATAGTGGTCCGATCCGGACCAAACTTTTACAAATCGTGTATGGCTATGTCAAATGAATAAATGTTGAATTCGGTTGCAATAGCTTGGAAAACAAAAAAGTTTCCCTTACAAAGACTTGTTTTCATATCGGTCGTTTGTATGGCAGCTATATGATATAGTGGTCCGATCCGGACCAAACTTTCACAAATCGTGTATGGCTATGTCAAATAAATAAATGTTGAATTCGGTTGCAATAGCTTGGAAAACAAAAAAGTTTCCCTTACAAAGACTTGTTTTCATATCGGTCGTTTGTATGGCAGCTATATGATATAGTGATCCGATCCGGACCAAACTTTTACAAATCATGTATGGCTATGTCAAATAAATAAATGTTGAATTCGGTTGCAATAGCTTGGAAAACAAAAAAGTTTCCCTTACAAAGACTTGTTTTCATATCGGTCGTTTGTATAGCAGCTATATGATATAGTGGTCCGATCCGGACCAAACTTTCACAAATCATGTATGGCTATGTCAAATGAATAAATGTTGAATTCGGTTGCAATAGCTTGGAAAACAAAAAAGTTTCCCTTACAAAGACTTGTTTTCATATCGGTCGTTTGTATGGCAGCTATATGATATAGTGGTCCGATCCGGACCAAACTTTTACAAATCGTGTATGGCTATGTCAAATAAATAAATGTTGAATTCGGTTGCAATAGCTTGGAAAACAAAAAAGTTTCCCTTACAAAGACTTGTTTTCATATCGGTCGTTTGTATGGCAGCTATATGATATAGTGATCCGATCCGGACCAAACTTTTACAAATCATGTATGGCTATGTCAAATAAATAAATGTTGAATTCGGTTGCAATAGCTTGGAAAACAAAAAAGTTTCCCATACAAAGACTTGTTTTCATATCGGTCGTTTGTATGGCAGCTATATGATATAGTGGTCCGATCCGGACCAAACTTTTACAAATCATGTATGGCTATGTCAAATAAATAAATGTTGAATTCGGTTGCAATAGCTTGGAAAACAAAAAAGTTTCCCTTACAAAGACTTGTTTTCATATCGGTCGTTTGTATGGCAGCTATATGATATAGTGATCCGATCCGGACCAAACTTTTACAAATCATGTATGGCTATGTCAAATGAATAAATGTTGAATTCGGTTGCAATAGCTTGGAAAACAAAAAAGTTTCCCTTACAAAGACTTGTTTTCATATCGGTCGTTTGTATGGCAGCTATATGATATAGTGATCCGATCCGGACCAAACTTTTACAAATCATGTATGGCTATGTCAAATGAATAAATGTTGAATTCGGTTGCAATAGCTTGGAAAACAAAAAAGTTTTCCATACAAAGACTTGTTTTCATATCGGTCGTTTGTATGGCAGCTATATGATATAGTGGTCCGATCCGGATTCTCAAACTTTTACAAATCATGTATGGCTATGTCAAATAAATAAATGTTGAATTCGGTTGCAATAGATTGGAAAACAAAAAAGTTTCCCATACAAAGACTTTTTAAACTATCGGTCGTATTTTTGCGCTATATGATATAGTGGACAGATCCGGACCAATTTACAAATCGTGTATGGCTATATCAAAATAAATGTTGAATTCTGTTGCATGCTTGATCAAGAATATATATATTTTGAGATGCTTCCTTTAATGCGTTACAATTTTGGACAAAATTATAATACCTTTTCAAGGGTATAAAAAAAATATCGGTCGTTTGTATGGCAGCTATATGATATAGTGTTCCGATCCGGACCAAACTTTTACAAATCGTGTATGGCTATGTCAAATGAATAAATGTTGAATTCGGTTGCAATAGCTTGGAAAACAAAAAGTTTCCCTTACAAAGACTTGTTTTCATATCGGTCGTTTGTATGGCAGCTATATGATATAGTGGTCCGATCCGGACCAAACTTTTACAAATCATGTATGGCTATGTCAAATAAATAAATGTTGAATTCGGTTGCAATAGCTTGGAAAACAAAAAAGTTTCCCTTACAAAGACTTGTTTTCATATCGGTCGTTTGTATGGCAGCTATATGATATAGTGATCCGATCCGGACCAAACTTTTACAAATCATGTATGGCTATGTCAAATGAATAAATGTTGAATTCGGTTGCAATAGCTTGGAAAACAAAAAAGTTTCCCTTACAAAGACTTGTTTTCATATCGGTCGTTTGTATGGCAGCTATATGATATAGTGATCCGATCCGGACCAAACTTTAACAAATCATGTATGGCTATGTCAAATAAATAAATGTTGAATTCGGTTGCAATAGCTTGGAAAACAAAAAAGTTTTCCATACAAAGACTTGTTTTCATATCGGTCGTTTGTATGGCAGCTATATGATATACTGGTCCGATCCGGACCAAACTTTTACAAATCATGTATGGCTATGTCAAATGAATAAATGTTGAATTCGGTTGCAATAGCTTGGAAAACAAAAAAGTTTCCCTTACAAAGACTTGTTTTCATATCGGTCGTTTGTATGGCAGCTATATGATATAGTGGTCCGATCCGGACCAAACTTTCACAAATCGTGTATGGCTATGTCAAATAAATAAATGTTGAATTCAGTTGCAATAGCTTGGAAAACAAAAAAGTTTCCCTTACAAAGACTTGTTTTCATATCGGTCGTTTGTATGGCAGCTATATGATATAGTGATCCGATCCGGACCAAACTTTAACAAATCATGTATGGCTATGTCAAATAAATAAATGTTGAATTCGGTTGCAATAGCTTGGAAAACAAAAAAGTTTCCCATACAAAGACTTGTTTTCATATCGGTCGTTTGTATGGCAGCTATATGATATAGTGGTCCGATCCGGACCAAACTTTTACAAATCATGTATGGCTATGTCAAATAAATAAATGTTGAATTCGGTTGCAATAGCTTGGAAAACAAAAAAGTTTCCCTTACAAAGACTTGTTTTCATATCGGTCGTTTGTATGGCAGCTATATGATATAGTGGTCCGATCCGGACCAAACTTTTACAAATCGTGTATGGCTATGTCAAATAAATAAATGTTGAATTCGGTTGCAATAGCTTGGAAAACAAAAAAGTTTCCCTTACAAAGACTTGTTTTCATATCGGTCGTTTGTATGGCAGCTATATGATATAGTGGTCCGATCCGGACCAAACTTTCACAAATCGTGTATGGCTATGTCAAATAAATAAATGTTGAATTCGGTTGCAATAGCTTGGAAAACAAAAAAGTTTTCCTTACAAAGACTTGTTTTCATATCGGTCGTTTGTATGGCAGCTATATGATATAGTGGTCCGATCCGGACCAAACTTTAACAAATCATGTATGGCTATGTCAAATAAATAAATGTTGAATTCGGTTGCAATAGCTTGGAAAACAAAAAAGTTTCCCTTACAAAGACTTGTTTTCATATCGGTCGTTTGTATGGCAGCTATATGATATAGTGGTCCGATCCGGACCAAACTTTTACAAATCATGTATGGCTATGTCAAATAAATAAATGTTGAATTCGGTTGCAATAGCTTGGAAAACAAAAAAGTTTCCCTTACAAAGACTTGTTTTCATATCGGTCGTTTGTATGGCAGCTATATGATATAGTGATCCGATCCGGACCAAACTTTAACAAATCATGTATGGCTATGTCAAATAAATAAATGTTGAATTCGGTTGCAATAGCTTGGAAAACAAAAAAGTTTCCCTTACAAAGACTTGTTTTCATATCGGTCGTTTGTATGGCAGCTATATGATATAGTGGTCCGATCCGGACCAAACTTTCACAAATCGTGTATGGCTATGTCAAATAAATAAATGTTGAATTCAGTTGCAATAGCTTGGAAAACAAAAAAGTTTCCCTTACAAAGACTTGTTTTCATATCGGACGTTTGTATGGCAGCTATATGATATAGTGATCCGATCCGGACCAAACTTTAACAAATCATGTATGGCTATGTCAAATAAATAAATATTGAATTCGGTTGCAATAGCTTGGAAAACAAAAAAAGTTTTCCATACAAAGACTTGTTTTCATATCGGTCGTTTGTATGGCAGCTATATGATATAGTGGTCCGATCCGGACCAAACTTTTACAAATCGTGTATGGCTATGTCAAATAAATAAATGTTGAATTCGGTTGCAATAGCTTGGAAAACAAAAAAGTTTCCCTTACAAAGACTTGTTTTCATATCGGTCGTTTGTATGGCAGCTATATGATATAGTGGTCCGATCCGGACCAAACTTTTACAAATCATGTATGGCTATGTCAAATGAATAAATGTTGAATTCGGTTGCAATAGCTTGGAAAACAAAAAAAAGTTTCCCTTACAAAGACTTGTTTTCATATCGGTCGTTTGTATGGCAGCTATATGATATAGTGGTCCGATCCGGACCAAACTTTCACAAATCGTGTATGGCTATGTCAAATAAATAAATGTTGAATTCGGTTGCAATAGCTTGGAAAACAAAAAAGTTTTCCTTACAAAGACTTGTTTTCATATCGGTCGTTTGTATGGCAGCTATATGATATAGTGATCCGATCCGGACCAAACTTTTACAAATCATGTATGGCTATGTCAAATAAATAAATGTTGAATTCGGTTGCAATAGCTTGGAAAACAAAAAAGTTTCCCTTACAAAGACTTGTTTTCATATCGGTCGTTTGTATGGCAGCTATATGGATATAGTGATCCGATCCGGACCAAACTTTTACAAATCGTGTATGGCTATGTCAAATGAATAAATGTTGAATTCGGTTGCAATAGCTTGGAAAACAAAAAAGTTTTCCTTACAAAGACTTGTTTTCATATCGGTCGTTTGTATGGCAGCTATATGATATAGTGGTCCGATCCGGACCAAACTTTCACAAATCGTGTATGGCTATGTCAAATAAATAAATGTTGAATTCGGTTGCAATAGCTTGGAAAACAAAAAAGTTTCCCATACAAAGACTTGTTTTCATATCGGTCCGGACCAAACTTTTACAAATCGTGTATGGCTATGTCAAATAAATAAATGTTGAATTCAGTTGCAATAGCTTGGAAAACAAAAAGTTTTCCTTACAAAGACTTGTTTTCATATCGGTCGTTTGTATGGCAGCTATATGATATAGTGGTCCGATCCGGACCAAACTTTTACAAATCATGTATGGCTATGTCAAATAAATAAATGTTGAATTCGGTTGCAATAGCTTGGAAAACAAAAAAGTTTCCCTTACAAAGACTTGTTTTCATATCGGTCGTTTGTATGGCAGCTATATGATATAGTGGTCCGATCCGGACCAAACTTTTACAAATCATGTATGGCTATGTCAAATGAATAAATGTTGAATTCGGTTGCAATAGCTTGGAAAACAAAAAAGTTTCCCTTACAAAGACTTGTTTTCATATCGGTCGTTTGTATGGCAGCTATATGATATAGTGATCCGATCCGGACCAAACTTTTACAAATCATGTATGGCTATGTCAAATGAATAAATGTTGAATTCGGTTGCAATAGCTTGGAAAACAAAAAAGTTTCCCATACAAAGACTTGTTTTCATATCGGTCGTTTGTATGGCAGCTATATGATATAGTGGTCCGATCCGGACCAAACTTTTAAATCTTGTATGGCTATGTCAAAAAAATAAATGTTGAATTCTGGTAAAATTGCAAAACTAGCTTGGAAAACAATAAAATTTTTCCTTAACAAAGACTTGTTTTCATATCGGACGTTTGTATGCAGCTATATCGATATCGGTGTTGATGCTGATCAAATATATATACTTTGTGGGGTCAGATGCTTCCTTTAATGCGTTCACATTTCTGGACAAAATTATAATACCCTTTTTCAAGGCTATGTCAAATAAATAAATGTTGAATTCCGTTGCAATAGCTTGGAAAACAAAAAAGTTTTCCTTACAAAGACTTGTTTTCATATCGGTCGTTTGTATGGCAGCTATATGATATAGTGGTCCGATCCGGACCAAACTTTTACAAATCGTGTATGGCTATGTCAAATAAATAAATGTTGAATTCGGTTGCAATAGCTTGGAAAACAAAAAAGTTTCCCATACAAAGACTTGTTTTCATATCGGTCGTTTGTATGGCAGCTATATGATATAGTGGTCCGATCCGGACCAAACTTCTTAAAAATCTTGTATGGCTGCGTGCAACAAAAATAAATGTTGAATCTGGTGCAAAAATTTCAAAACAAAAGCTTTAAAACTACAGACTATTTTTGCATATCGGTCGTTTGATGGCAGACGGACAGAACAGTGGACATGGCTATATCGACTCGGCTGTTGATGCTGATCAAGAATATATATACTTTGTGGGGTCGGAGATGCTTCCTTTAATGCGTTACACATTTCTGGACAAAATTATAATACCCTTTTTCAAGGGTATAAAAAATATCGGTCGTTTGTATGGCAGCTATATGATATAGTGGTCCGATCCGGACCAAACTTTCACAAATCGTGTATGGCTATGTCAAATTAATAAATGTTGAATTCGGTTGCAATAGCTTGGAAAACAAAAAAGTTTCCCTTACAAAGACTTGTTTTCATATCGGTCGTTTGTATGGCAGCTATATGATATAGTGATCCGATCCGGACCAAACTTTCACAAATCATGTATGGCTATGTCAAATGAATAAATGTTGAATTCGGTTGCAATAGCTTGGAAAACAAAAAAGTTTTCCTTACAAAGACTTGTTTTCATATCGGTCGTTTGTATGGCAGCTATATGATATAGTGGTCCGATCCGGACCAAACTTTTACAAATCGTGTATGGCTATGTCAAATAAATAAATGTTGAATTCGGTTGCAATAGCTTGGAAAACAAAAAAGTTTTCCATACAAAGACTTGTTTTCATATCGGTCGTTTGTATGGCAGCTATATGATATAGTGGTCCGATCCGACCGATTCTTAAATCTGTGATGCTGCGTGAAACAAATAAATATTGAATTCTGGTGCAAAGATTGAAAACAAGCTAGCTTTCCATAAAAACTACTGTTCATATTTTTGTTGATAGAAGCAGTACGGACAGACGGACCGATCCGGACCAAACTTTACAAATCGGACAATGCAAATGGCTATATCGACTCGGCTGTTGATGCTGAATCAAAGAATATATATACTTTGTGGGGTCGGAGATGCTTCCTTTAATGCGTTACAATTTCTGGACAAAATTATAATACCTCTTTTTCAAGGGTAAAAAAAAATATCGGTTGTTTATATGGCAGCTTATGATATAGTGTTCC
The DNA here is from genome assembly GCA_018150545.1 of Drosophila ercepeae. NCBI lineage: Eukaryota > Metazoa > Arthropoda > Insecta > Diptera > Drosophilidae > Drosophila > Drosophila ercepeae. The sequence continues at coordinate 48,997 of JAECWL010000167.1, forward strand.
AATCCGGACCAAACTTTTACAAATCGTGTATTGCTATGTCAAATTAATAAGTGTTGAATTCGGTTGCAATAGCTTGGAAAACAAAAAGTTTCCCTTACAAAGACTTGTTTTCATATCGGTCGTTTGTATGGCAGCTATATGATATAGTGGTCCGATCCGGACCAAACTTTCTAAATCGTGTATGGCTATGTCAAATAAATAAATGTTGAATTCGGTTGCAATAGCTTGGAAAACAAAAAAGTTTCCCTTACAAAGACTTGTTTTCATATCGGTCGTTTGTATGGCAGCTATATGATATAGTGATCCGATCCGGACCAAACTTTTACAAATCATGTATGGCTATGTCAAATAAATAAATGTTGAATTCGGTTGCAATAGCTTGGAAAACAAAAAGTTTCCCATACAAAGACTTGTTTTCATATCGGTCGTTTGTATGGCAGCTATATGATATAGTGGTCCGATCCGGACCAAACTTTCACAAATCGTGTATGGCTATGTCAAATAAATAAATGTTGAATTCAGTTGCAATAGCTTGGAAAACAAAAAAGTTTCCCTTACAAAGACTTGTTTTCATATCGGTCGTTTGTATGGCAGCTATATGATATAGTGGTCCGATCCGGACCAAACTTTCACAAATCGTGTATGGCTATGTCAAATAAATAAATGTTGAATTCAGTTGCAATAGCTTGGAAAACAAAAAAGTTTCCCTTACAAAGACTTGTTTTCATATCGGTCGTTTGTATGGCAGCTATATGATATAGTGATCCGATCCGGACCAAACTTTAACAAATCATGTATGGCTATGTCAAATAAATAAATGTTGAATTCGGTTGCAATAGCTTGGAAAACAAAAAAGTTTTCCATACAAAGACTTGTTTTCATATCGGTCGTTTGTATGGCAGCTATATGATATAGTGGTCCGATCCGGACCAAACTTTCACAAATCGTGTATGGCTATGTCAAATAAATAAATGTTGAATTCAGTTGCAATAGCTTGGAAAACAAAAAAGTTTTCCATACAAAGACTTGTTTTCATATCGGTCGTTTGTATGGCAGCTATATGATATAGTGGTCCGATCCGGACCAAACTTTTACACATCGTGTATGGCTATGTCAAATAAATAAATGTTGAATTCAGTTGCAATAGCTTGGAAAACAAAAAAGTTTCCCTTACAAAGACTTGTTTTCATATCGGTCGTTTGTATGGCAGCTATATGATATAGTGATCCGATCCGGACCAAACTTTTACAAATCATGTATGGCTATGTCAAATGAATAAATGTTGAATTCGGTTGCAATAGCTTGGAAAACAAAAAGTTTTCCCTACAAAGACTTGTTTTCATATCGGTCGTTTGTATGGCAGCTATATGATATAGTGGTCCGATCCGGACCAAACTTTTACAAATCGTGTATGGCTATGTCAAATGAATAAATGTTGAATTCGGTTGCAATAGCTTGGAAAACAAAAAAGTTTCCCATACAAAGACTTGTTTTCATATCGGTCGTTTGTATGGCAGCTATATGATATAGTGGTCCGATCCGACCGATTCTTAAACTTGATCTGCGTGCAACAAAAATAATGATCTGGTAAAAATTTCAAAACGCTAGCTTTAAAACTACTGTCTATTTTTTGCATAGAAACAGACGGACAGACGGACAGACGGACGAGGTCAGACGGACAGACGGACATGGCTATATCGACTCGGCTGTTGATGCTGATCAAGAATATATATACTTTGTGGGGTCGGAGATGCTTCCTTTAATGCGTTACACATTTCTGGACAAAATTATAATACCCTTTTTCAAGGGTATAAAAAAAAAAATATCGGTTGTTTATATGGCAGCTTATGATATAGTGTTCCAATCCGGACCAAACTTTTACATATCGTGTATTGCTATGTCAAATTAATAAGTGTTGAATTTGGTTGCAATAGCTTGGAAAACGAAAAAGTTTTCCTTACAAAGACTTGTTTTCATATCGGTCGTTTGTATGGCAGCTATATGATATAGTGATCCGATCCGGACCAAACTTTTACAAATCATGTATGGCTATGTCAAATGAATAAATGTTGAATTCGGTTGCAATAGCTTGGAAAACAAAAAAGTTTCCCTTACAAAGACTTGTTTTCATATCGGTCGTTTGTATGGCAGCTATTGTGATATAGTGATCCGATCCGGACCAAACTTTTACAAATCATGTATGGCTATGTCAAATGAATAAATGTTGAATTCGGTTGCAATAGCTTGGAAAACAATAAAGTTTCCCTTACAAAGACTTGTTTTCATATCGGTCGTTTGTATGGCAGCTATATGATATAGTGATCCGATCCGGACCAAACTTTTACAAATCGTGTATGGCTATGTCAAATAAATAAATGTTGAATTCGGTTGCAATAGCTTGGAAAACAAAAAAGTTTCCCTTACAAAGACTTGTTTTCATATCGGTCGTTTGTATGGCAGCTATATGATATAGTGGTCCGATCCGGACCAAACTTTCACAAATCGTGTATGGCTATGTCAAATAAATAAATGTTGAATTCAGTTGCAATAGCTTGGAAAACAAAAAAGTTTCCCTTACAAAGACTTGTTTTCATATCGGTCGTTTGTATGGCAGCTATATGATATAGTGGTCCGATCCGGACCAAACTTTAACAAATCGTGTATGGCTATGTCAAATAAATAAATGTTGAATTCGGTTGCAATAGCTTGGAAAACAAAAAAGTTTTCCATACAAAGACTTGTTTTCATATCGGTCGTTTGTATGGCAGCTATATGATATAGTGGTCCGATCCGGACCAAACTTTCACAAATCGTGTATGGCTATGTCAAATAAATAAATGTTGAATTCAGTTGCAATAGCTTGGAAAACAAAAAAGTTTCCCTTACAAAGACTTGTTTTCATATCGGTCGTTTGTATGGCAGCTATATGATATAGTGGTCCGATCCGGACCAAACTTTTACAAATCGTGTATGGCTATGTCAAATGAATAAATGTTGAATTCGGTTGCAATAGCTTGGAAAACAAAAAAGTTTCCCTTACAAAGACTTGTTTTCATATCGGTCGTTTGTATGGCAGCTATTGGATATAGTGATCCGATCCGGACCAAACTTTTACAAATCATGTATGGCTATGTCAAATGAATAAATGTTGAATTCGGTTGCAATAGCTTGGAAAACAAAAAAGTTTCCCCTACAAAGACTTGTTTTCATATCGGTCGTTTGTATGGCAGCTATATGATATAGTGATCCGATCCGGACCAAACTTTTACAAATCGTGTATGGCTATGTCAAATAAATAAATGTTGAATTCGGTTGCAATAGCTTGGAAAACAAAAAAGTTTCCTTACAAAGACTTGTTTTCATATCGGTCGTTTGTATGGCAGCTATATGATATAGTGGTCCGATCCGGACCGATTCTTAAACTTAATCATGCGTGCAACAAAAATAATGATCTGGTAAAAATTTCAAAACGTCTAGCTTTAAAACTACTGTCTATTTTTTGGATAGAAACAGACGGACAGACGGACATGGCTATATCGACTCGGCTGTTGATGCTGATCAAGAATATATATACTTTGTGGGATCGGAGATGCTTCCTTTAATGCGTTACACATTTCTGGACAAAATTATAATACTTTTCATGGCTATGTCAAAAACAAGTGAGAAAAGTTAAATTCGGTTGCAATACTTTGAAAACAAAAAGTTTTCCATACAAAGACTTGTTTTCATATCGGTCGTTTGTATGGCAGCTATATGATATAGTGGTCCGATCCGGACCAAACTTTCACAAATCGTGTATGGCTATGTCAAATAAATAAATGTTGAATTCGGTTGCAATAGCTTGGAAAACAAAAAAGTTTCCCTTACAAAGACTTGTTTTCATATCGGTCGTTTGTATGGCAGCTATATGATATAGTGATCCGATCCGGACCAAACTTTTACAAATCATGTATGGCTATGTCAAATGAATAAATGTTGAATTCGGTTGCAATAGCTTGGAAAACAAAAAAGTTTCCCCTACAAAGACTTGTTTTCATATCGGTCGTTTGTATGGCAGCTATATGATATAGTGGTCCGATCCGGACCAAACTTTTACAAATCGTGTATGGCTATGTCAAATGAATAAATGTTGAATTCGGTTGCAATAGCTTGGAAAACAAAAAAGTTTTCCATACAAAGACTTGTTTTCATATCGGTCGTTTGTATGGCAGCTATATGATTCTTAAACTTGATCTGCGTGCAACAAAAATAATGATCTGGTAAAAATTTCAAAGCGCTAGCTTTAAAACTACTGTCTATTTTTGTTGAAACAGACGGACAGCGGACAACGGACAGACGGTCAGACGGACAGACGGACATGGCTATATCGACTCGGCTGTTGATGCTGATCAAGAATATATATACTTTGTGGGGTCGGAGATGCTTCCTTTAATGCGTTACACATTTCTGGACAAAATTATAATACCCTTTTTCAAGGGTAAAAAAAAAAATATCGGTTGTTTATATGGCAGCTTATGATATAGTGTTCCAATCCGGACCAAACTTTTACAAATCGTGTATGGCTATGTCAAATGAATAAATGTTGAATTTGGTTGCAATAGCTTGGAAAACAAAAAAGTTTTCCTTACAAAGACTTGTTTTCATATCGGTCGTTTGTATGGCAGCTATATGATATAGTGATCCGATCCGGACCAAACTTTTACAAATCGTGTATGGCTATGTCAAATGAATAAATGTTGAATTCGGTTGCAATAGCTTGGAAAACAAAAAAGTTTCCCTTACAAAGACTTGTTTTCATATCGGTCGTTTGTATGGCAGCTATATGATATAGTGATCCGATCCGGACCAAACTTTTACAAATCATGTATGGCTATGTCAAATGAATAAATGTTGAATTCGGTTGCAATAGCTTGGAAAACAAAAAAGTTTCCCCTACAAAGACTTGTTTTCATATCGGTCGTTTGTATGGCAGCTATATGATATAGTGGTCCGATCCGGACCAAACTTTTACAAATCGTGTATGGCTATGTCAAATAAATAAATGTTGAATTCAGTTGCAATAGCTTGGAAAACAAAAAAGTTTCCCTTACAAAGACTTGTTTTCATATCGGTCGTTTGTATGGCAGCTATATGATATAGTGATCCGATCCGGACCAAACTTTAACAAATCATGTATGGCTATGTCAAATAAATAAATGTTGAATTCGGTTGCAATAGCTTGGAAAACAAAAAAGTTTTCCATACAAAGACTTGTTTTCATATCGGTCGTTTGTATGGCAGCTATATGATATAGTGGTCCGATCCGGACCAAACTTTCACAAATCGTGTATGGCTATGTCAAATAAATAAATGTTGAATTCAGTTGCAATAGCTTGGAAAACAAAAAAGTTTCCCTTACAAAGACTTGTTTTCATATCGGTCGTTTGTATGGCAGCTATATGATATAGTGGTCCGATCCGGACCAAACTTTTACAAATCGTGTATGGCTATGTCAAATAAATAAATGTTGAATTCAGTTGCAATAGCTTGGAAAACAAAAAAGTTTCCCTTACAAAGACTTGTTTTCATATCGGTCGTTTGTATGGCAGCTATTGATATAGTGGTCCGATCCGGACCAAACTTTTACAAATCTGTATGGCTATGTTAAATGAATAAATGTTGAATTCGGTTGCAATAGCTTGAAAACAAAAAGTTTCCCTTACAAAGACTTGTTTTCATATCGGTCGTTTGTATGGCAGCTATATGATATAGTGATCCGATCCGGACCAAACTTTAACAAATCGTGTATGGCTATGTCAAATGAATAAATGTTGAATTCGGTTGCAATAGCTTGGAAAACAAAAAAGTTTCCCATACAAAGACTTGTTTTCATATCGGTCGTTTGTATGGCAGCTATATGATATAGTGGTCCGATCCGACCGATTCTTAAACCTGATCTGCGTGCAAAAAAAATAATGATCTGGTAAAAATTTCAAAACGCTAGCTTTAAAACTACTGTCTATTTTTTGCATAGAAACAGACGGACGACGGCGAGGTCAGACGGACAGACGGACATGGCTATATCGACTCGGCTGTTGATGCTGATCAAGAATATATATACTTTGTGGGGTCGGAGATGCTTCCTTTAATGCGTTACACATTTCTGGACAAAATTATAATACCCTTTTCAAGGGTATAAAAAAAAATATCGGTTGTTTATATGGCAGCTTATGATATAGTGTTCCAATCCGGACCAAACTTTTACATATCGTGTATTGCTATGTCAAATTAATAAGTGTTGAATTTGGTTGCAATAGCTTGAAAAAAAAAAAGTTTTCCTTACAAAGACTTGTTTTCATATCGGTCGTTTGTATGGCAGCTATATGATATAGTGATCCGATCCGGACCAAACTTTTACAAATCGTGTATGGCTATGTCAAATGAATAAATGTTGAATTCGGTTGCAATAGCTTGGAAAACAAAAAAGTTTCCCTTACAAAGACTTGTTTTCATATCGGTCGTTTGTATGGCAGCTATATGATATAGTGATCCGATCCGGACCAAACTTTTACAAATCATGTATGGCTATGTCAAATAAATAAATGTTGAATTCGGTTGCAATAGCTTGGAAAACAAAAAAGTTTCCCCTACAAAGACTTGTTTTCATATCGGTCGTTTGTATGGCAGCTATATGATATAGTGGTCCGATCCGGACCAAACTTTTACAAATCATGTATGGCTATGTCAAATAAATAAATGTTGAATTCAGTTGCAATAGCTTGGAAAACAAAAAAGTTTCCCTTACAAAGACTTGTTTTCATATCGGTCGTTTGTATGGCAGCTATATGATATAGTGGTCCGATCCGGACCAAACTTTCACAAATCGTGTATGGCTATGTCAAATAAATAAATGTTGAATTCAGTTGCAATAGCTTGGAAAACAAAAAAGTTTCCCTTACAAAGACTTGTTTTCATATCGGTTGTTTGTATGGCAGCTATATGATATAGTGATCCGATCCGGACCAAACTTTTACAAATCATGTATGGCTATGTCAAATGAATAAATGTTGAATTCGGTTGCAATAGCTTGGAAAACAAAAAAGTTTTCCATACAAAGACTTGTTTTCATATCGGTCGTTTGTATGGCAGCTATATGAAATAGTGGTCCGATCCGACCCATTCTTAAACTTGATCTGCGTGCAACAAAAATAATGATCTGGTAAAAATTTCAAAACGCTAGCTTTAAAACTACTGTCTATTTTTTGCATAGAAACAGACGGACAGACGGACATGGCTATATCGACTCGGCTGTTGATGCTGATCAAGAATATATATACTTTGTGGGGTCGGAGATGCTTCCTTTAATGCGTTACACATTTCTGGACAAAATTATAATACCCTTTTTCAAGGGTATAAAAAAAAAAATATCTGTTGTTTATATGGCAGCTTATGATATAGTGTTCCAATCCGGACCAAACTTTTACACATCGTGTATTAATTGTATGGCTATGTCAAATTAATAAGTGTTGAATTTGGTTGCAATAGCTTGGAAAACAAAAAAGTTTTCCATACAAAGACTTGTTTTCATATCGGTCGTTTGTATGGCAGCTATATGATATAGTGGTCCGATCCGGACCAAACTTTCACAAATCGTGTATGGCTATGTCAAATAAATAAATGTTGAATTCAGTTGCAATAGCTTGGAAAACAAAAAAGTTTTCCATACAAAGACTTGTTTTCATATCGGTCGTTTGTATGGCAGCTATATGATATAGTGATCCGATCCGGACCAAACTTTTAACAAATCATGTATGGCTATGTCAAATAAATAAATGTTGAATTCGGTTGCAATAGCTTGGAAAACAAAAAAGTTTTCCATACAAAGACTTGTTTTCATATCGGTCGTTTGTATGGCAGCTATATGATATAGTGGTCCGATCCGGACCAAACTTTCACAAATCGTGTATGGCTATGTCAAATAAATAAATGTTGAATTCAGTTGCAATAGCTTGGAAAACAAAAAAGTTTTCCCTTACAAAGACTTGTTTTCATATCGGTCGTTTGTATGGCAGCTATATGATATAGTGGTCCGATCCGGACCAAACTTTCACAAATCGTGTATGGCTATGTCAAATAAATAAATGTTGAATTCGGTTGCAATAGCTTGGAAAACAAAAAGTTTTCCATACAAAGACTTGTTTTCATATCGGTCGTTTGTATGGCAGCTATATGATATAGTGGTCCGATCCGGACCAAACTTTCACAAATCGTGTATGGCTATGTCAAATAAATAAATGTTGAATTCAGTTGCAATAGCTTGGAAAACAAAAAAGTTTCCCTTACAAAGACTTGTTTTCATATCGGTCGTTTGTATGGCAGCTATATGATATAGTGGTCCGATCCGGACCAAACTTTCACAAATCGTGTATGGCTATGTCAAATAAATAAATGTTGAATTCGGTTGCAATAGCTTGGAAAACAAAAAAGTTTTCCATACAAAGACTTGTTTTCATATCGGTCGTTTGTATGGCAGCTATATGATATAGTGGTCCGATCCGGACCAAACTTTCACAAATCGTGTATGGCTATGTCAAATAAATAAATGTTGAATTCAGTTGCAATAGCTTGGAAAACAAAAAAGTTTTCCCTTACAAAGACTTGTTTTCATATCGGTCGTTTGTATGGCAGCTATATGATATAGTGGTCCGATCCGGACCAAACTTTCACAAATCGTGTATGGCTATGTCAAATAAATAAATGTTGAATTCGGTTGCAATAGCTTGGAAAACAAAAAGTTTTCCTTACAAAGACTTGTTTTCATATCGGTCGTTTGTATGGCAGCTATATGATATAGTGGTCCGATCCGGACCAAACTTTCACAAATCGTGTATGGCTATGTCAAATAAATAAATGTTGAATTCGGTTGCAATAGCTTGGAAAACAAAAAGTTTCCCTTACAAAGACTTGTTTTCATATCGGTCGTTTGTATGGCAGCTATATGATATAGTGGTCCGATCCGGACCAAACTTTCACAAATCGTGTATGGCTATGTCAAATAAATAAATGTTGAATTCGGTTGCAATAGCTTGGAAAACAAAAAAGTTTTCCTTACAAAGACTTGTTTTCATATCGGTCGTTTGTATGGCAGCTATATGATATAGTGGTCCGATCCGGACCAAACTTTCACAAATCGTGTATGGCTATGTCAAATAAATAAATGTTGAATTCAGTTGCAATAGCTTGGAAAACAAAAAAGTTTTCCATACAAAGACTTGTTTTCATATCGGTCGTTTGTATGGCAGCTATATGATATAGTGGTCCGATCCGGACCAAACTTTCACAAATCGTGTATGGCTATGTCAAATAAATAAATGTTGAATTCGGTTGCAATAGCTTGGAAAACAAAAAAGTTTTCCTTACAAAGACTTGTTTTCATATCGGTCGTTTGTATGGCAGCTATATGATATAGTGGTCCGATCCGGACCAAACTTTCACAAATCGTGTATGGCTATGTCAAATAAATAAATGTTGAATTCGGTTGCAATAGCTTGGAAAACAAAAAGTTTCCCCTTACAAAGACTTGTTTTCATATCGGTCGTTTGTATGGCAGCTATATGATATAGTGGTCCGATCCGGACCAAACTTTCACAAATCGTGTATGGCTATGTCAAATAAATAAATGTTGAATTCGGTTGCAATAGCTTGGAAAACAAAAAGTTTTCCTTACAAAGACTTGTTTTCATATCGGTCGTTTGTATGGCAGCTATATGATATAGTGGTCCGATCCGGACCAAACTTTCACAAATCATGTATGGCTATGTCAAATGAAATAAATGTTGAATTCGGTTGCAATAGCTTGGAAAACAAAAAAGTTTTCCATACAAAGACTTGTTTTCATATCGGTCGTTTGTATGGCAGCTATATGATATAGTGGTCCGATCCGGACCAAACTTTCACAAATCGTGTATGGCTATGTCAAATAAATAAATGTTGAATTCAGTTGCAATAGCTTGGAAAACAAAAAGTTTTCCATACAAAGACTTGTTTTCATATCGGTCGTTTGTATGGCAGCTATATGATATAGTGGTCCGATCCGGACCAAACTTTTACAAATCATGTATGGCTATGTCAAATAAATAAATGTTGAATTCGGTTGCAATAGCTTGGAAAACAAAAAGTTTTCCATACAAAGACTTGTTTTCATATCGGTCGTTTGTATGGCAGCTATATGATATAGTGGTCCGATCCGGACCAAACTTTCACAAATCGTGTATGGCTATGTCAAATAAATAAATGTTGAATTCGGTTGCAATAGCTTGGAAAACAAAAAAGTTTCCTTACAAAGACTTGTTTTCATATCGGTCGTTTGTATGGCAGCTATATGATATAGTGGTCCGATCCGGACCAAACTTTTACAAATCATGTATGGCTATGTCAAATAAATAAATGTTGAATTCGGTTGCAATAGCTTGGAAAACAAAAAGTTTTCCTTACAAAGACTTGTTTTCATATCGGTCGTTTGTATGGCAGCTATATGATATAGTGGTCCGATCCGGACCAAACTTTTACAAATCGTGTATGGCTATGTCAAATAAATAAATGTTGAATTCGGTTGCAATAGCTTGGAAAACAAAAAAGTTTTCCTTACAAAGACTTGTTTTCATATCGGTCGTTTGTATGGCAGCTATATGATATAGTGATCCGATCCGGACCAAACTTTTACAAATCATGTATGGCTATGTCAAATGAAATAAATGTTGAATTCGGTTGCAATAGCTTGGAAAACAAAAAGTTTTCCATACAAAGACTTGTTTTCATATCGGTCGTTTGTATGGCAGCTATATGATATAGTGGTCCGATCCGGACCAAACTTTCACAAATCGTGTATGGCTATGTCAAATAAATAAATGTTGAATTCAGTTGCAATAGCTTGGAAAACAAAAAGTTTCCTTACAAAGACTTGTTTTCATATCGGTCGTTTGTATGGCAGCTATATGATATAGTGGTCCGATCCGGACCAAACTTTTACAAATCGTGTATGGCTATGTCAAATAAATAAATGTTGAATTCGGTTGCAATAGCTTGGAAAACAAAAAAGTTTTCCTTACAAAGACTTGTTTTCATATCGGTCGTTTGTATGGCAGCTATATGATATAGTGGTCCGATCCGGACCAAACTTTCACAAATCGTGTATGGCTATGTCAAATAAATAAATGTTGAATTCAGTTGCAATAGCTTGGAAAACAAAAAAGTTTCCCTTACAAAGACTTGTTTTCATATCGGTCGTTTGTATGGCAGCTATATGATATAGTGATCCGATCCGGACCAAACTTTCACAAATCATGTATGGCTATGTCAAATAAATAAATGTTGAATTCGGTTGCAATAGCTTGGAAAACAAAAAAGTTTTCCCATACAAAGACTTGTTTTCATATCGGTCGTTTGTATGGCAGCTATATGATATAGTGGTCCGATCCGGACCAAACTTTCACAAATCGTGTATGGCTATGTCAAATAAATAAATGTTGAATTCGGTTGCAATAGCTTGGAAAACAAAAAAGTTTTCCTTACAAAGACTTGTTTTCATATCGGTCGTTTGTATGGCAGCTATATGATATAGTGGTCCGATCCGGACCAAACTTTTACAAATCGTGTATGGCTATGTCAAATGAAATAAATGTTGAATTCGGTTGCAATAGCTTGGAAAACAAAAAGTTTTCCCTTACAAAGACTTGTTTTCATATCGGTCGTTTGTATGGCAGCTATATGATATAGTGGTCCGATCCGGACCAAACTTTCACAAATCGTGTATGGCTATGTCAAATAAATAAATGTTGAATTCGGTTGCAATAGCTTGGAAAACAAAAAAGTTTTCCATACAAAGACTTGTTTTCATATCGGTCGTTTGTATGGCAGCTATATGATATAGTGGTCCGATCCGGACCAAACTTTCACAAATCGTGTATGGCTATGTCAAATAAATAAATGTTGAATTCGGTTGCAATAGCTTGGAAAACAAAAAAAGTTTTCCTTACAAAGACTTGTTTTCATATCGGTCGTTTGTATGGCAGCTATATGATATAGTGGTCCGATCCGGACCAAACTTTCACAAATCGTGTATGGCTATGTCAAATAAATAAATGTTGAATTCGGTTGCAATAGCTTGGAAAACAAAAAAGTTTTCCATACAAAGACTTGTTTTCATATCGGTCGTTTGTATGGCAGCTATATGATATAGTGGTCCGATCCGGACCAAACTTTCACAAATCATGTATGGCTATGTCAAATAAATAAATGTTGAATTCGGTTGCAATAGCTTGGAAAACAAAAAAGTTTTCCATACAAAGACTTGTTTTCATATCGGTCGTTTGTATGGCAGCTATATGATATAGTGGTCCGATCCGGACCAAACTTTCACAAATCGTGTATGGCTATGTCAAATAAATAAATGTTGAATTCAGTTGCAATAGCTTGGAAAACAAAAAGTTTTCCTTACAAAGACTTGTTTTCATATCGGTCGTTTGTATGGCAGCTATATGATATAGTGGTCCGATCCGGACCAAACTTTCACAAATCGTGTATGGCTATGTCAAATAAATAAATGTTGAATTCGGTTGCAATAGCTTGGAAAACAAAAAAGTTTCCCTTACAAAGACTTGTTTTCATATCGGTCGTTTGTATGGCAGCTATATGATATAGTGGTCCGATCCGGACCAAACTTTCACAAATCGTGTATGGCTATGTCAAATAAATAAATGTTGAATTCGGTTGCAATAGCTTGGAAAACAAAAAAGTTTCCCTTACAAAGACTTGTTTTCATATCGGTCGTTTGTATGGCAGCTATATGATATAGTGGTCCGATCCGGACCAAACTTTTACAAATCATGTATGGCTATGTCAAATAAATAAATGTTGAATTCAGTTGCAATAGCTTGGAAAACAAAAGTTTCCCTTACAAAGACTTGTTTTCATATCGGTCGTTTGTATGGCAGCTATATGATATAGTGGTCCGATCCGGACCAAACTTTCACAAATCGTGTATGGCTATGTCAAATAAATAAATGTTGAATTCGGTTGCAATAGCTTGGAAAACAAAAAAGTTTTCCTTACAAAGACTTGTTTTCATATCGGTCGTTTGTATGGCAGCTATATGATATAGTGGTCCGATCCGGACCAAACTTTCACAAATCGTGTATGGCTATGTCAAATAAATAAATGTTGAATTCGGTTGCAATAGCTTGGAAAACAAAAAAGTTTTCCATACAAAGACTTGTTTTCATATCGGTCGTTTGTATGGCAGCTATATGATATAGTGGTCCGATCCGGACCAAACTTTCACAAATCATGTATGGCTATGTCAAATAAATAAATGTTGAATTCGGTTGCAATAGCTTGGAAAACAAAAAAGTTTTCCATACAAAGACTTGTTTTCATATCGGTCGTTTGTATGGCAGCTATATGATATAGTGGTCCGATCCGGACCAAACTTTCACAAATCATGTATGGCTATGTCAAATGAATAAATGTTGAATTCGGTTGCAATAGCTTGGAAAACAAAAAAGTTTTCCCATACAAAGACTTGTTTTCATATCGGTCGTTTGTATGGCAGCTATATGATATAGTGGTCCGATCCGGACCAAACTTTCACAAATCGTGTATGGCTATGTCAAATAAATAAATGTTGAATTCAGTTGCAATAGCTTGGAAAACAAAAAAGTTTTCCCTTACAAAGACTTGTTTTCATATCGGTCGTTTGTATGGCAGCTATATGATATAGTGATCCGATCCGGACCAAACTTTTCACAAATCATGTATGGCTATGTCAAATGAAATAAATGTTGAATTCGGTTGCAATAGCTTGGAAAACAAAAAAGTTTTCCATACAAAGACTTGTTTTCATATCGGTCGTTTGTATGGCAGCTATATGATATAGTGGTCCGATCCGGACCAAACTTTAAAAAATCATGTATGGCTATGTCAAATAAATAAATGTTGAATTCGGTTGCAATAGCTTGGAAAACAAAAAAGTTTCCCTTACAAAGACTTGTTTTCATATCGGTCGTTTGTATGGCAGCTATATGATATAGTGATCCGATCCGGACCAAACTTTTACAAATCATGTATGGCTATGTCAAATGAATAAATGTTGAATTCGGTTGCAATAGCTTGGAAAACAAAAAGTTTCCCTTACAAAGACTTGTTTTCATATCGGTCGTTTGTATGGCAGCTATTGGATATAGTGATCCGATCCGGACCAAACTTTACAAATCATGTATGGCTATGTCAAATGAATAAATGTTGAATTCGGTTGCAATAGTTTGCAAAACAAAAAAGTTTCCCTTACAAAGACTTGTTTTCATATCGGTCGTTTGTATGGCAGCTATATGATATAGTGATCCGATCCGGACCAAACTTTTACAAATCATGTATGGCTATGTCAAATGAATAAATGTTGAATTCAGTTGCAATAGCTTGGAAAACTAAAAAGTTTCCCATACAAAGACTTGTTTTCATATCGGTCGTTTGTATGGCAGCTATATGATATAGTGGTCCGATCCGGACCAAACTTTCACAAATCGTGTATGGCTATGTCAAATAAATAAATGTTGAATTCAGTTGCAATAGCTTGGAAAACAAAAAAGTTTCCCTTACAAAGACTTGTTTTTATATCGGTCGTTTGTATGGCAGCTATATGATATAGTGATCCGATCCGGACCAAACTTTTACAAATCATGTATGGCTATGTCAAATAAATAAATGTTGAATTCGGTTGCAATAGCTTGGAAAACAAAAAAGTTTTCCTTACAAAGACTTGTTTTCATATCGGTCGTTTGTATGGCAGCTATATGATATAGTGGTCCGATCCGGACCAAACTTTCACAAATCATGTATGGCTATGTCAAATAAATAAATGTTGAATTCGGTTGCAATAGCTTGGAAAACAAAAAAGTTTCCCTTACAAAGACTTGTTTTCATATCGGTCGTTTGTATGGCAGCTATATGATATAGTGGTCCGATCCGGACCATTCTAAACTTGATCCGGACCAAACTATTTACAAATCAACGTAGCTGTATGGCTATGTCAAATAAATAAATGTTGAATTCGGTTGCAATAGCTTGGAAAAGAAAAAAGTTTTCCATACAAAGACTTGTTTTCATATCGGTCGTTTGTATGGCAGCTATATGATATATGTGGTCCGATCCGGACCAAACTTTCACAAATCGTGTATGGCTATGTCAAATAAATAAATGTTGAATTCGGTTGCAATAGCTTGGAAAACAAAAAAGTTTCCCTTACAAAGACTTGTTTTCATATCGGTCGTTTGTATGGCAGCTATATGATATAGTGGTCCGATCCGGACCAAACTTTTACAAATCATGTATGGCTATGTCAAATAAATAAATGTTGAATTCGGTTGCAATAGCTTGGAAAACAAAAAAGTTTCCCTTACAAAGACTTGTTTTCATATCGGTCGTTTGTATGGCAGCTATATGATATAGTGATCCGATCCGGACCAAACTTTACAAATCGTGTATGGCTATGTCAAATAAATAAATGTTGAATTCGGTTGCAATAGCTTGGAAAACAAAAAAGTTTCCCATACAAAGACTTGTTTTCATATCGGTCGTTTGTATGGCAGCTATATGATATAGTGGTCCGATCCGGACCAAACTTTACCAAATCGTGTATGGCTATGTCAAATAAATAAATGTTGAATTCGGTTGCAATAGCTTGGAAAAAAAAAAGTTTTCCATACAAAGACTTGTTTTCATATCGGTCGTTTGTATGGCAGCTATATGATATAGTGGTCCGATCCGCGCCAAACACACAAATCGTGTATGGCTATGTCAAATAAATAAATGTTGAACTCGGTTGCAATAGCTTGGAAAACAAAAAAGTTTTCCATACAAAGACTTGTTTTCATATCGGTCGTTTGTATGGCAGCTATATGATATAGTGATCCGATCCGGACCAAACTTTCACAAATCGTGTATGGCTATGTCAAATGAATAAATGTTGAATTCGGTTGCAATAGCTTGGAAAACAAAAAAAGTTTCCCTTACAAAGACTTGTTTTCATATCGGTCGTTTGTATGGCAGCTATATGATATAGTGGTCCGCTCGGGACCAAACTTTTACAAATCATGTATGGCTATGTCAAATAAATAAATGTTGAATTCGGTTGCAATAGCTTGGAAAACAAAAAAGTTTTCCATACAAAGACTTGTTTTCATATCGGTCGTTTGTATGGCAGCTATATGATATAGTGGTCCGATCCGGACCAAACTTTACAAATCATGTATGGCTACGTCAAATAAATAAATGTTGAATTCGGTTGCAATAGCTTGCTTTCCATACAAAGACTTGTTTTCATATCGGTTCTTTTGTATGGCAGCTATATGATATAGTGGTCCGATCCGCTCGAAACTTTTACAAATCATGTATGGCTATGTCAAATAAATAAATGTTGAATTCGGTTGCAATAGCTTGGAAAACAAAAAAGTTTTCCATACAAAGACTTGTTTTCATATCGGTCGTTTGTATGGCAGCTATATGATATAGTGGTCCGATCCGGACCAAACTTTCTAAATCAAATGTATGGCTATGTCAAATAAATAAATGTTGAATTCAGTTGCAATAGGCTTGGAAAACAAAAATTTCCTTTTACAAAGACTTGTTTTCATATCGGTCGTTTGTATGGCAGCTATATGATATAGTGGTCCGATCCGGACCAAACTTTCCTAATATCGTATGGATATGTCAAATAAATAAATGTTGAATTCGGTTGCAATAGCTTGGAAAACAAAAAAGTTTTCCTTACAAAGACTTTTTTTTCATAAACGGTCGGTCGGAGCAATATATATGATCCGATCCGGAAAACTTACAAAACTGTTGTGCAGGTCAATGATATAGTTGATCGTTGCAATTTGGACAAAAATATAAAAGTTTTATATCGGTCGTTTGTATGGCAGCTATATGTATAGTGTCCGATCCGACCAAACTTTCACAAATCGTGTATGGCTATGTCAAATAAATAAATGTTGAATTGGGTTGCAATAGCTTGGGAAAACCAAAAAAGTTTCCCTTACAAAGACTTGTTTTCATATCGGTCGTTTGTATGGCAGCTATATGATATAGTGATCCGATCCGGACCAAACTTTTACAAATCATGTATGGCTATGTCAAATAAATAAATGTTGAATTCGGTTGCAATAGCTTGGAAAACAAAAAGTTTCCCTTACAAAGACTTGTTTTCATATCGGTCGTTTGTATGGCAGCTATATGATATAGTGGTCCGATCCGGACCAAACTTTCACAAAATATCGCTATGTCTTCAATTAAATAAATGTTGAATTCGGTTGCAATAGCTTGGAAAACAAAAAGTTTCCCTTACAAAGACTTGTTTTCATATCGGTCGTTTGTATGGCAGCTATATGATATAGTGGTCCGATCCGGACCAAACTTTTACCAAATCATGTAAGGCTATGTTAAATGAATAAATGTTGAATTCGGTTGCAATAGCTTGGAAAACAAAAAAGTTTTCCATACAAAGACTTGTTTTCATATCGGTCGTTTGTATGGCAGCTATATGATATAGTGGTCCGATCCGGACCAAACTTTCACAATTCATGTGTGGCTTTGTCAAATGAATAACTGTTGAATTCGGTTGCAATAGCTTGGAAAAAAAAAAGTTTCCCTTACAAAGACTTGTTTTCATATCGGTCGTTTGTATGGCAGCTATATGATATAGTGGTCCGATCCGGACCAAACTTTCACAAATCGTGTATGGCTATGTCAAATGAATAAATGTTGAATTCGGTTGCAATAGCTTGGAAAACAAAAAAGTTTTCCTTACAAAGACTTGTTTTCATATCGGTCGTTTGTATGGCAGCTATATGATATAGTGGTCCGATCCGGACCAAACTTTTACAAATCGTGTATGGCTATGTCAAATAAATAAATGTTGAATTCGGTTGCAATAGCTTGGAAAACAAAAAAGTTTTCCTTACAAAGACTTGTTTTCATATCGGTCGTTTGTATGGCAGCTATATGATATAGTGGTCCGATCCGGACCAAACTTTCACAAATCGTGTATGGCTATGTCAAATAAATAAATGTTGAATTCAGTTGCAATAGCTTGGAAAACAAAAAAGTTTCCCATACAAAGACTTGTTTTCATATCGGTCGTTTGTATGGCAGCTATATGAAATAGTGGTCCGATCCGACCGATTCTTAAACTTGATCTGCGTGCAACAAAAATAATGATCTGGTAAAAATTTCAAAACGCTAGCTTTAAAACTACTGTCTATTTTTTGCATAGAAACAGACGGACAGACGGACATGGCTATATCGACTCGGCTGTTGATGCTGATCAAGAATATATATACTTTGTGGGTCGGAGATGCTTCCTTTAATGCGTTACACATTTCTGGACAAAATTATAATACCCTTTTTCAAGGGTATAAAAAAAAAAAAATATCGGTTGTTTTCATACGTTTGTATGGCAGCTTATGATATAGTGTTCCAATCCGGACCAAACTTTTACACATCGTGTATTGCTATGTCAAATTAATAAGTGTTGAATTTGGTTGCAATAGCTTGGAAAACAAAAAAGTTTTCCTTACAAAGACTTGTTTTCATATCGGTCGTTTGTATGGCAGCTATATGATATAGTGGTCCGATCCGGACCAAACTTTTACAAATCGTGTATGGCTATGTCAAATAAATAAATGTTGAATTCGGTTGCAATAGCTTGGAAAACAAAAAGTTTCCCTTACAAAGACTTGTTTTCATATCGGTCGTTTGTATGGCAGCTATATGATATAGTGATCCGATCCGGACCAAACTTTTACAAATCATGTATGGCTATGTCAAATGAATAAATGTTGAATTCGGTTGCAATAGCTTGGAAAACAAAAAAGTTTTCCATACAAAGACTTGTTTTCATATCGGTCGTTTGTATGGCAGCTATATGATATAGTGGTCCGATCCGGACCAAACTTTTACAAATCGTGTATGGCTATGTCAAATAAATAAATGTTGAATTCAGGTTGCAATAGCTTGGAAAACAAAAAAGTTTCCCTTACAAAGACTTGTTTTCATATCGGTCGTTTGTATGGCAGCTATATGATATAGTGATCCGATCCGGACCAAACTTTTACAAATCATGTATGGCTATGTCAAATAAATAAATGTTGAATTCGGTTGCAATAGCTTGGAAAACAAAAAAGTTTTCCTTACAAAGACTTGTTTTCATATCGGTCGTTTGTATGGCAGCTATATGATATAGTGGTCCGATCCGGACCAAACTTTCACAAATCATGTATGGCTATGTCAAATAAATAAATGTTGAATTCGGTTGCAATAGCTTGGAAAAAAAAAAAGTTTCCCTTACAAAGACTTGTTTTCATATCGGTCGTTTGTATGGCAGCTATATGATATAGTGGTCCGATCCGGACCAAACTTTCACAAATCGTGTATGGCTATGTCAAATAAATAAATGTTGAATTCGGTTGCAATAGCTTGGAAAACAAAAAAGTTTCCCTTACAAAGACTTGTTTTCATATCGGTCGTTTGTATGGCAGCTATATGATATAGTGATCCGATCCGGACCAAACTTTTACAAATCATGTATGGCTATGTCAAATGAATAAATGTTGAATTCGGTTGCAATAGCTTGGAAAACAAAAAGTTTTCCTTACAAAGACTTGTTTTCATATCGGTCGTTTGTATGGCAGCTATATGATATAGTGGTCCGATCCGGACCAAACTTTCACAAATCATGTATGGCTATGTCAAATAAATAAATGTTGAATTCGGTTGCAATAGCTTGGAAAACAAAAAAGTTTTCCTTACAAAGACTTGTTTTCATATCGGTCGTTTGTATGGCAGCTATATGTGTAGTCCGATCCGGACCAAACTTTTACAAATCGTGTATGGCTATGTCAAATAAATAAATGTTGAATTCGGTTGCAATAGCTTGGAAAACAAAAATGTTTTACAAAGACTTGTTTTCATATCGGTCGTTTGTATGGCAGCTATATGATATAGTGATCCGATCCGGACCAAACTTTTACAAATCATGTATGGCTATGTCAAATAAATAAATGTTGAATTCGGTTGCAATAGCTTGGAAAACAAAAAGTTTCCCTTACAAAGACTTGTTTTCATATCGGTCGTTTGTATGGCAGCTATATGATATAGTGATCCGATCCGGACCAAACTTTTACAAATCATGTATGGCTATGTCAAATAAATAAATGTTGAATTCGGTTGCAATAGCTTGGAAAACAAAAAAGTTTTCCATACAAAGACTTGTTTTCATATCGGTCGTTTGTATGGCAGCTATATGAAATAGTGGTCCGATCCGACCAATTCTTAAACTTGATCTGCGTGCAACAAAAATAATGATCTGGTAAAAATTTCAAACGCTAGCTTTAAAACTACTGTCTATTTTTTGCATAGAAAAGACGGACAGACGGACAGACGGACATGGCTATATCGACTCGGCTGTTGATGCTGATCAAGAATATATATACTTTGTGGGGTCGGAGATGCTTCCTTTAATGCGTTACACATTTCTTGGACAAAATTATAATACCCTTTTTCAAGGGTATAAAAAAAAAAATATCTGTTGTTTATATGGCAGCTTATGATATAGTGTTCCAATCCGGACCAAACTTTTACAAATCATGTATGGCTATGTCAAATGAATAAATGTTGAATTTGGTTGCAATAGCTTGGAAAACAAAAAAGTTTTCCATACAAAGACTTGTTTTCATATCGGTCGTTTGTATGGCAGCTATATGATATAGTGGTCCGATCCGGACCAAACTTTTACAAATCGTGTATGGCTATGTCAAATAAATAAATGTTGAATTCAGTTGCAATAGCTTGGAAAACAAAAAAGTTTCCCTTACAAAGACTTGTTTTCATATCGGTCGTTTGTATGGCAGCTATATGATATAGTGATCCGATCCGGACCAAACTTTAACAAATCATGTATGGCTATGTCAAATAAATAAATGTTGAATTCGGTTGCAATAGCTTGGAAAAGAAAAAAGTTTTCCTTACAAAGACTTGTTTTCATATCGGTCGTTTGTATGGCAGCTATATGATATAGTGGTCCGATCCGGACCAAACTTTCACAAATCGTGTATGGCTATGTCAAATAAATAAATGTTGAATTCGGTTGCAATAGCTTGGAAAACAAAAAAGTTTCCCTTACAAAGACTTGTTTTCATATCGGTCGTTTGTATGGCAGCTATATGATATAGTGGTCCGATCCGGACCAAACTTTCACAAATCATGTATGGCTATGTCAAATTAATAAATGTTGAATTCGGTTGCAATAGCTTGGAAAACAAAAAGTTTTCCATACAAAGACTTGTTTTCATATCGGTCGTTTGTATGGCAGCTATATGATATAGTGGTCCGATCCGGACCAAACTTTCACAAATCGTGTATGGCTATGTCAAATAAATAAATGTTGAATTCGGTTGCAATAGCTTGGAAAACAAAAAAGTTTTCCTTACAAAGACTTGTTTTCATATCGGTCGTTTGTATGGCAGCTATATGATTGAGTGGTCCGATCCGGACCAACCTATTACAAATCGTATATGGCTATGTCAAATAAATAAATGTTCAATTCGGTTGCAATAGTTTGGAAAACAAAAAAGTTTTCCATACAAAGACTTGTTTTCATATCGGTCGTTTGTATGGCAGCTATATGATATAGTGGTCCGATCCGGACCAAACTTTCACAAATAATGTATGGCTATGTCAAATAAATAAATGTTGAATTCGGTTGCAATAGCTGGAAAAACATTAAAAGTTTCCCTTTACAAAGCTTATTTTCATATCGGTCGTTTGTATGGCAGCTATATGATATAGTGGTCCGATCCGGACCAAACTTTCACAAATCGTGTATTGCTATGTCAAATAAATAAATGTTGAATTCGGTTGCAATAGCTTGGAAAACAAAAAGTTTTCCATACAAAGACTTGTTTTCATATCGGTCGTTTGTATGGCAGCTATATGATATAGTGGTCCGATCCGGACCAAACTTTTACAAATCATGTATGGCTATGTCAAATAAATAAATGTTGAATTCGGTTGCAATAGCTTGGAAAACAAAAAGTTTTCCATACAAAGACTTGTTTTCATATCGGTCGTTTGTATGGCAGCTATATGATATAGTGGTCCGATCCGGACCAAACTTTTACAAATCATGTATGGCTATGTCAAATAAATAAATGTTGAATTCGGTTGCAATAGCTTGGAAAACAAAAAAGTTTTCCATACAAAGACTTGTTTTCATATCGGTCGTTTGTATGGCAGCTATATGATATAGTGGTCCGATCCGGACCAAACTTTTACAAATCGTGTATGGCTATGTCAAATAAATAAATGTTGAATTCAGTTGCAATAGCTTGGAAAACAAAAAAGTTTCCCTTACAAAGACTTGTTTTCATATCGGTCGTTTGTATGGCAGCTATATGATATAGTGGTCCGATCCGGACCAAACTTTTACAAATCGTGTATGGCTATGTCAAATAAATAAATGTTGAATTCGGTTGCAATAGCTTGGAAAACAAAAAAGTTTTCCATACAAAGACTTGTTTTCATATCGGTCGTTTGTATGGCAGCTATATGATATAGTGGTCCGATCCGGACCAAACTTTCACAAATCGTGTATGGCTATGTCAAATAAATAAATGTTGAATTCGGTTGCAATAGCTTGGAAAACAAAAAAGTTTTCCTTACAAAGACTTGTTTTCATATCGGTCGTTTGTATGGCAGCTATATGATATAGTGATCCGATCCGGACCAAACTTTTACAAATCATGTATGGCTATGTCAAATGAATAAATGTTGAATTCGGTTGCAATAGCTTGGAAAACAAAAAAGTTTCCCTTACAAAGACTTGTTTTCATATCGGTCGTTTGTATGGCAGCTATATGATATAGTGATCCGATCCGGACCAAACTTTTACAAATCATGTATGGCTATGTCAAATGAATAAATGTTGAATTCGGTTGCAATAGCTTGGAAAACAAAAAAGTTTTCCATACAAAGACTTGTTTTCATATCGGTCGTTTGTATGGCAGCTATATGAAATAGTGGTCCGATCCGACCGATTCTTAAACTTGATCTGCGTGCAACAAAAATAATGATCTGGTAAAAATTTCAAAACGCTAGCTTTAAAACTACTGTCTATTTTTTTGCATAGAAACAGACGGACAGCGGACATGGCTATATCGACTCGGCTGTTGATGCTGATCAAGAATATATATACTTTGTGGGGTCGGAGATGCTTCCTTTAATGCGTTACACATTTCTGGACAAAATTATAATACCCTTTTTCAAGGGTATAAAAAAATATCTGTTGTTTATATGGCAGCTTATGATATAGTGTTCCAATCCGGACCAAACTTTTACACATCGTGTATTGCTATGTCAAATTAATAAGTGTTGAATTTGGTTGCAATAGCTTGGAAAACAAAAAAGTTTTCCATACAAAGACTTGTTTTCATATCGGTCGTTTGTATGGCAGCTATATGATATAGTGGTCCGATCCGGACCAAACTTTCACAAATCGTGTATGGCTATGTCAAATAAATAAATGTTGAATTCAGTTGCAATAGCTTGGAAAACAAAAAAGTTTTCCTTACAAAGACTTGTTTTCATATCGGTCGTTTGTATGGCAGCTATATGATATAGTGGTCCGATCCGGACCAAATTTTAAAAATCTTGTATGGCTATGTCAAATAAATAAATGTTGATCTGGTAAAAATTTGGAAAACAAAAAGTTTCAACAAGTTTTTTCTATGGTGTTTTTTCAGCGGACAGCGGTGGTATATGGTTTGTCTATCAAGATTTATATACGTTTGTGGTCCGATGTCCTGACCAAACTTTCTACAAATCATGTATGGCTATGTCAAGGATAAATAAATGTTGAATTCGGTTGCAATAGCTTGGAAAACAAAAAAGTTTTCCATACAAAGACTTGTTTTCATATCGGTCGTTTGTATGGCAGCTATATGATATAGTGGTCCGATCCGGACCAAACTTTCACAAATCGTGTATGGCTATGTCAAATGAATAAATGTTGAATTCGGTTGCAATAGCTTGGAAAACAAAAAAGTTTCCATACAAAGACTTGTTTTCATATCGGTCGTTTGTATGGCAGCTATATGATATAGTGGTCCGATCCGACCAATTCTTAAACTTGATCTGCGTGCAACAAAAATAATGATCTGGTAAAAATTTCAAAACGTTAGCTTTAAAACTACTGTCTATTTTTTGCATAGAAACAGACGGACAGACGGACATGGCTATATCGACTCGGCTGTTGATGCTGATCAAGAATATATATACTTTGTGGGGTCGGAGATGCTTCCTTTAATGCGTTACACATTTCTGGACAAAATTATAATACCCTTTTTCAAGGGTATAAAAAAAAAAAAATATCTGTTGTTTATATGGCAGCTTATGATATAGTGTTCCAATCCGGACCAAACTTTTACACATCGTGTATTGCTATGTCAAATTAATAAGTGTTGAATTTGGTTGCAATAGCTTGGAAAACAAAAAAGTTTTCCATACAAAGACTTGTTTTCATATCGGTCGTTTGTATGGCAGCTATATGATATAGTGGTCCGATCCGGACCAAACTTTCACAAATCGTGTATGGCTATGTCAAATAAATAAATGTTGAATTCAGTTGCAATAGCTTGGAAAACAAAAAAGTTTCCCTTACAAAGACTTGTTTTCATATCGGTCGTTTGTATGGCAGCTATATGATATAGTGATCCGATCCGGACCAAACTTTAACAAATCATGTATGGCTATGTCAAATAAATAAATGTTGAATTCGGTTGCAATAGCTTGGAAAACAAAAAAAGTTTTCCATACAAAGACTTGTTTTCATATCGGTCGTTTGTATGGCAGCTATATGATATAGTGGTCCGATCCGACCAAATTTCTTAAACTTGATCTGCGTGCAACAAAAATAATGATCTGGTAAAAATTTCAAAACGCTAGCTTTAAAACTACTGTCTATTTTTTATAGAAACAGACGGACAGACGGACATGGCTATATCGACTCGGCTGTTGATGCTGATCAAGAATATATATACTTTGTGGGGTCGGAGATGCTTCCTTTAATGCGTTACACATTTTCTGGACAAAATTATAATCTTTACCAAACTTTTTCAAATCGTGTATGGCTATGTCAAATGAATAAATGTTGAATTCGGTTGCAATAGCTTGGAAAACAAAAAGTTTTCCATACAAAGACTTGTTTTCATATCGGTCGTTTGTATGGCAGCTATATGATATAGTGGTCCGATCCGGACCAAACTTTCACAAATCGTGTATGGCTATGTCAAATGAATAAATGTTGAATTCGGTTGCAATAGCTTGGAAAACAAAAAAGTTTCCCATACAAAGACTTGTTTTCATATCGGTCGTTTGTATGGCAGCTATATGATATAGTGGTCCGATCCGACCGATTCTTAAACTTGATCTGCGTGCAACAAAAATAATGATCTGGTAAAAATTTCAAAACGCTAGCTTTAAAACTACTGTCTATTTTTTGCATAGAAACAGACGGACGACGGGGCGGACAGACGGACAGACGGACATGGCTATATCGACTCGGCTGTTGATGCTGATCAAGAATATATATACTTTGTGGGGTCGGAGATGCTTCCTTTAATGCGTTACACATTTCTGGACAAAATTATAATACCCTTTTTCAAGGGTATAAAAAAAATATCGGTTGTTTATATGGCAGCTTATGATAAATAAATGTTGAGTGGTTGCAATTTTTTTTTTTTGGTTGATCCGGACCAAACTTTACAAATCGTGTATGGCTATGTCAAATAAATAAATGTTGAATTCGGTTGCAATAGCTTGGAAAACAAAAAAGTTTTCCTTACAAAGACTTGTTTTCATATCGGTCGTTTGTATGGCAGCTATATGATATAGTGGTCCGATCCGGACCAAACTTTTACAAATCGTGTATGGCTATGTCAAATAAATAAATGTTGAATTCGGTTGCAATAGCTTGGAAAACAAAAAAGTTTCCCTTACAAAGACTTGTTTTCATATCGGTCGTTTGTATGGCAGCTATATGATATAGTGGTCCGATCCGGACCAAACTTTTACAAATCATGTATGGCTATGTCAAATAAATAAATGTTGAATTCGGTTGCAATAGCTTGGAAAACAAAAAAGTTTCCCTTACAAAGACTTGTTTTCATATCGGTCGTTTGTATGGCAGCTATATGATATAGTGGTCCGATCCGGACCAAACTTTCACAAATCGTGTATGGCTATGTCAAATAAATAAATGTTGAATTCGGTTGCAATAGCTTGGAAAACAAAAAGTTTCCCTTACAAAGACTTGTTTTCATATCGGTCGTTTGTATGGCAGCTATATGATATAGTGATCCGATCCGGACCAAACTTTTACAAATCATGTATGGCTATGTCAAATGAATAAATGTTGAATTCGGTTGCAATAGCTTGGAAAACAAAAAAGTTTTCCATACAAAGACTTGTTTTCATATCGGTCGTTTGTATGGCAGCTATATGAAATAGTGGTCCGATCCGACCCATTCTTAAACTTGATCTGCGTGCAACAAAAATAATGATCTGGTAAAAATTTCAAAACGCTAGCTTTAAAACTACTGTCTATTTTTTGCATAGAAACAGACGGACAGACGGACATGGCTATATCGACTCGGCTGTTGATGCTGATCAAGAATATATATACTTTGTGGGGTCGGAGATGCTTCCTTTAATGCGTTACACATTTCTGGACAAAATTATAATACCCTTTTTCAAGGGTATAAAAAAAAAATATCTGTTGTTTATATGGCAGCTTATGATATAGTGTTCCAATCCGGACCAAACTTTTACACATCGTGTATTGCTATGTCAAATTAATAAGTGTTGAATTTGGTTGCAATAGCTTGGAAAACAAAAAAGTTTTCCATACAAAGACTTGTTTTCATATCGGTCGTTTGTATGGCAGCTATATGATATAGTGGTCCGATCCGGACCAAACTTTCACAAATCGTGTATGGCTATGTCAAATAAATAAATGTTGAATTCAGTTGCAATAGCTTGGAAAACAAAAAAGTTTCCCTTACAAAGACTTGTTTTCCTATCGGTCGTTTGTATGGCAGCTTATGATATAGTGATCCGATCCGGACCAAACTTTAACAAATCATGTATGGCTATGTCAAATAAATAAATGTTGAATTCGGTTGCAATAGCTTGGAAAACAAAAAAAGTTTTCCATACAAAGACTTGTTTTCATATCGGTCGTTTGTATGGCAGCTATATGATATAGTGGTCCGATCCGGACCAAACTTTCACAAATCGTGTATGGCTATGTCAAATAAATAAATGTTGAATTCAGTTGCAATAGCTTGGAAAACAAAAAAGTTTCCCTTACAAAGACTTGTTTTCATATCGGTCGTTTGTATGGCAGCTATATGATATAGTGATCCGATCCGGACCAAACTTTTACAAATCGTGTATGGCTATGTCAAATAAATAAATGTTGAATTTGGTTGCAATAGCTTGGAAAACAAAAAAGTTTTCCATACAAAGACTTGTTTTCATATCGGTCGTTTGTATGGCAGCTATATGATATAGTGGTCCGATCCGGACCAAACTTTCACAAATCGTGTATGGCTATGTCAAATAAATAAATGTTGAATTCAGTTGCAATAGCTTGGAAAACAAAAAAGTTTCCCTTACAAAGACTTGTTTTCATATCGGTCGTTTGTATGGCAGCTATATGATATAGTGGTCCGATCCGGACCAAACTTTCACAAATCGTGTATGGCTATGTCAAATAAATAAATGTTGAATTCGGTTGCAATAGCTTGGAAAACAAAAAAGTTTTCCATACAAAGACTTGTTTTCATATCGGTCGTTTGTATGGCAGCTATATGATATAGTGGTCCGATCCGGACCAAACTTTTACAAATCGTGTATGGCTATGTCAAATAAATAAATGTTGAATTCGGTTGCAATAGCTTGGAAAACAAAAAGTTTTCCTTACAAAGACTTGTTTTCATATCGGTCGTTTGTATGGCAGCTATATGATATAGTGGTCCGATCCGGACCAAACTTTCACAAATCGTGTATGGCTATGTCAAATAAATAAATGTTGAATTCAGTTGCAATAGCTTGGAAAAAAAAAAAGTTTCCCTTACAAAGACTTGTTTTCATATCGGTCGTTTGTATGGCAGCTATATGATATAGTGGTCCGATCCGGACCAAACTTTTACAAATCGTGTATGGCTATGTCAAATAAATAAATGTTGAATTCAGTTGCAATAGCTTGGAAAACAAAAAAGTTTCCCTTACAAAGACTTGTTTTCATATCGGTCGTTTGTATGGCAGCTATATGATATAGTGATCCGATCCGGACCAAACTTTAACAAATCATGTATGGCTATGTCAAATAAATAAATATTGAATTCGGTTGCAATAGCTTGGAAAACAAAAAAGTTTTCCATACAAAGACTTGTTTTCATATCGGTCGTTTGTATGGCAGCTATATGATATAGTGGTCCGATCCGGACCAAACTTTCACAAATCATGTATGGCTATGTCAAATAAATAAATGTTGAATTCGGTTGCAATAGCTTGGAAAACAAAAAAGTTTCCCTTACAAAGACTTGTTTTCATATCGGTCGTTTGTATGGCAGCTATATGATATAGTGATCCGATCCGGACCAAACTTTTACAAATCATGTATGGCTATGTCAAATAAATAAATGTTGAATTCGGTTGCAATAGCTTGGAAAACAAAAAAGTTTCCCTTACAAAGACTTGTTTTCATATCGGTCGTTTGTATGGCAGCTATATGATATAGTGGTCCGATCCGGACCAAACTTTAACAAATCGTGTATGGCTATGTCAAATAAATAAATGTTGAATTCGGTTGCAATAGCTTGGAAAACAAAAAAGTTTTCCATACAAAGACTTGTTTTCATATCGGTCGTTTGTATGGCAGCTATATGAAATAGTGGTCCGATCCGACCCATTCTTAAACTTGATCTGCGTGCAACAAAAATAATGATCTGGTAAAAATTTCAAAACGCTAGCTTTAAAACTACTGTCTATTTTTTGCATAGAAACAGACGGACAGACGGACATGGCTATATCGACTCGGCTGTTGATGCTGATCAAGAATATATATACTTTGTGGGGTCGGAGATGCTTCCTTTAATGCGTTACACATTTCTGGACAAAATTATAATACCCTTTTTCAAGGGTATAAAAAAAATATCGGTTGTTTATATGGCAGCTTATGATATAGTGTTCCAATCCGGACCAAACTTTTACACATCGTGTATTGCTATGTCAAATTAATAAGTGTTGAATTTGGTTGCAATAGCTTGGAAAACAAAAAAGTTTTCCATACAAAGACTTGTTTTCATATCGGTCGTTTGTATGGCAGCTATATGATATAGTGGTCCGATCCGGACCAAACTTTCACAAATCGTGTATGGCTATGTCAAATAAATAAATGTTGAATTCGGTTGCAATAGCTTGGAAAACAAAAAAGTTTCCCTTACAAAGACTTGTTTTCATATCGGTCGTTTGTATGGCAGCTATATGATATAGTGATCCGATCCGGACCAAACTTTAACAAATCATGTATGGCTATGTCAAATAAATAAATGTTGAATTCGGTTGCAATAGCTTGGAAAACAAAAAAGTTTTCCATACAAAGACTTGTTTTCATATCGGTCGTTTGTATGGCAGCTATATGATATAGTGGTCCGATCCGGACCAAACTTTCACAAATCGTGTATGGCTATGTCAAATAAATAAATGTTGAATTCAGTTGCAATAGCTTGGAAAACAAAAAGTTTTCCATACAAAGACTTGTTGCATATCGGTCGTGTTGTATGGCAGCTATATGATATAGTGGTCCGATCCGGACCAAACTTTCTACAAATATGTATGGCTTTGTCAAATAAATAAATGTTGAATTCGGTTGCAATAGCTTGGAAAACAAAAAAGTTTTCCTTACAAAGACTTGTTTTCATATCGGTCGTTTGTATGGCAGCTATATGATATAGTGGTCCGATCCGGACCAAACTTTAACAAATCATGTATGGCTATGTCAAATAAATAAATGTTGAATTCGGTTGCAATAGCTTGGAAAACAAAAAGTTTTCCTTACAAAGACTTGTTTTCATATCGGTCGTTTGTATGGCAGCTATATGATATAGTGGTCCGATCCGGACCAAACTTTTACAAATCGTGTATGGCTATGTCAAATAAATAAATGTTGAATTCGGTTGCAATAGCTTGGAAAAACAAAAAGTTTCCTTACAAAGACTTGTTTTCATATCGGTCGTTTGTATGGCAGCTATATGATATAGTGATCCGATCCGGACCAAACTTTAACAAATCATGTATGGCTATGTCAAATAAATAAATGTTGAATTCGGTTGCAATAGCTTGGAAAACAAAAAAGTTTTCCATACAAAGACTTGTTTTCATATCGGTCGTTTGTATGGCAGCTATATGATATAGTGGTCCGATCCGGACCAAACTTTTACAAATCATGTATGGCTATGTCAAATAAATAAATGTTGAATTCGGTTGCAATAGCTTGGAAAACAAAAAAGTTTCCCTTACAAAGACTTGTTTTCATATCGGTCGTTTGTATGGCAGCTATATGATATAGTGATCCGATCCGGACCAAACTTTTACAAATCATGTATGGCTATGTCAAATAAATAAATGTTGAATTCGGTTGCAATAGCTTGGAAAACAAAAAAGTTTTCCTTACAAAGACTTGTTTTCATATCGGTCGTTTGTATGGCAGCTATATGATATAGTGATCCGATCCGGACCAAACTTTAACAAATCATGTATGGCTATGTCAAATGAATAAATGTTGAATTCGGTTGCAATAGCTTGGAAAACAAAAAAGTTTTCCATACAAAGACTTGTTTTCATATCGGTCGTTTGTATGGCAGCTATATGAAATAGTGGTCCGATCCGACCGATTCTTAAACTTGATCTGCGTGCAACAAAAATAATGATCTGGTAAAAATTTCAAAACGCTAGCTTTAAAACTACTGTCTATTTTTTGCATAGAAACAGACGGACAGACGGACATGGCTATATCGACTCGGCTGTTGATGCTGATCAAGAATATATATACTTTGTGGGGTCGGAGATGCTTCCTTTAATGCGTTACACATTTCTGGACAAAATTATAATACCCTTTTTCAAGGGTATAAAAAAAAAAAATATCTGTTGTTTATATGGCAGCTTATGATATAGTGTTCCAATCCGGACCAAACTTTTACACATCGTGTATTGCTATGTCAAATTAATAAGTGTTGAATTTGGTTGCAATAGCTTGGAAAACAAAAAAGTTTTCCATACAAAGACTTGTTTTCATATCGGTCGTTTGTATGGCAGCTATATGATATAGTGGTCCGATCCGGACCAAACTTTCACAAATCGTGTATGGCTATGTCAAATAAATAAATGTTGAATTCAGTTGCAATAGCTTGGAAAACAAAAAAGTTTCCCTTACAAAGACTTGTTTTCATATCGGTCGTTTGTATGGCAGCTATATGATATAGTGATCCGATCCGGACCAAACTTTAACAAATCATGTATGGCTATGTCAAATAAATAAATGTTGAATTCGGTTGCAATAGCTTGGAAAACAAAAAAGTTTTCCATACAAAGACTTGTTTTCATATCGGTCGTTTGTATGGCAGCTATATGATATAGTGGTCCGATCCGACCAAATTCTTAAATCTTGATGCTGCGTGCAACAAAAATAATGATCTGGTAAAAATTTCAAAACGCTAGCTTTAAAACTACTGTCTTTTTTTGCATAGAAACAGACGGACAGACGGACATGGCTATATCGACTCGGCTGTTGATGCTGATCAAGAATATATATACTTTGTGGGGTCGGAGATGCTTCCTTTAATGCGTTACACATTTCTGGACAAAATTATAATACCCTTTTTTCAAGGGTATAAAAAAAAATATCGGTCGTTTGTATGGCAGCTATATGATATAGTGTTCCGATCCGGACCAAACTTTTACAAATCGTATATGGCTATGTCAAATAAATAAATGTTCAATTCGGTTGCAATAGGTTGGAAAACCAAAAAGTTTTCCATACAAAGACTTGTTTTCATATCGGTCGTTTGTATGGCAGCTATATGATATAGTGGTCCGATCCGGACCAAACTTTCACAAATCGTGTATGGCTATGTCAAATAAATAAATGTTGAATTCGGTTGCAATAGCTTGGAAAACAAAAAAGTTTTCCTTACAAAGACTTGTTTTCATATCGGTCGTTTGTATGGCAGCTATATGATATAGTGATCCGATCCGGACCAAACTTTCACAAATCATGTATGGCTATGTCAAATAAATAAATGTTGAATTCGGTTGCAATAGCTTGGAAAACAAAAAAGTTTTCCATACAAAGACTTGTTTTCATATCGGTCGTTTGTATGGCAGCTATATGAAATAGTGGTCCGATCCGACCAAATTCTTAAAATTGATCTGCGTGCAACAAAAATAATGATCTGGTAAAAATTTCAAAACGCTAGCTTTAAAACTACTGTCTATTTTTTGCATAGAAACAGACGGACAGACGGACATGGCTATATCGACTCGGCTGTTGATGCTGATCAAGAATATATATACTTTGTGGGGTCGGAGATGCTTCCTTTAATGCGTTACACATTTGTCTGGACAAAATTATAATACCCTTTTTCAGGAGGGTATAAATGTTGAATTCGGTTGCAATAGCTTGGAAAACAAAAAGTTTATACAAAGACTTGTTTTCATATCGGTCGTTTGTATGGCAGCTATATGATATAGTGTTCCAATCCGGACCAAACTTTTACAAATCGTGTATGGCTATGTCAAATTGAATAAATGTTGAATTTGGTTGCAATAGCTTGGAAAACAAAAAAGTTTCCCATACAAAGACTTGTTTTCATATCGGTCGTTTGTATGGCAGCTATATGATATAGTGGTCCGATCCGGACCAAACTTTCACAAATCGTGTATGGCTATGTCAAATGAATAAATGTTGAATTCGGTTGCAATAGCTTGGAAAACAAAAAAGTTTCCCTTACAAAGACTTGTTTTCATATCGGTCGTTTGTATGGCAGCTATATGATATAGTGATCCGATCCGGACCAAACTTTTACAAATCATGTATGGCTATGTCAAATAAATAAATGTTGAATTCGGTTGCAATAGCTTGGAAAACAAAAAAGTTTCCCTTACAAAGACTTGTTTTCATATCGGTCGTTTGTATGGCAGCTATATGATATAGTGGTCCGATCCGGACCAAACTTTTACAAATCGTGTATGGCTATGTCAAATTAATAAATGTTGAATTTGGTTGCAATAGCTTGGAAAACAAAAAAGTTTCCCTTACAAAGACTTGTTTTCATATCGGTCGTTTGTATGGCAGCTATATGATATAGTGGTCCGATCCGGACCAAACTTTTACAAATCGTGTATGGCTATGTCAAATAAATAAATGTTGAATTCAGTTGCAATAGCTTGGAAAACAAAAAAGTTTCCCTTACAAAGACTTGTTTTCATATCGGTCGTTTGTATGGCAGCTATATGAAATAGTGGTCCGATCCGACCGATTCTTAAACTTGATCTGCGTGCAACAAAAATAATGATCTGGTAAAAATTTCAAAACGCTAGCTTTAAAACTACTGTCTATTTTTTGCATAAAAGACGACAGACGGACAGACGGACATGGCTATATCGACTCGGCTGTTGATGCTGATCAAGAATATATATACTTTGTGGGGTCGGAGATGCTTCCTTTAATGCGTTACACATTTCTGGACAAAATTATAATACCCTTTTTCAAGGGTATAAAAAAAAAAATATCTGTTGTTTATATGGCAGCTTATGATATAGTGTTCCAATCCGGACCAAACTTTTACACATCGTGTATTGCTATGTCAAATTAATAAGTGTTGAATTTGGTTGCAATAGCTTGGAAAACAAAAAAGTTTTCCATACAAAGACTTGTTTTCATATCGGTCGTTTGTATGGCAGCTATATGATATAGTGGTCCGATCCGGACCAAACTTTCACAAATCGTGTATGGCTATGTCAAATAAATAAATGTTGAATTCAGTTGCAATAGCTTGGAAAACAAAAAAGTTTCCCTTACAAAGACTTGTTTTCATATCGGTCGTTTGTATGGCAGCTATATGATATAGTGATCCGATCCGGACCAAACTTTACAAATCATGTATGGCTATGTCAAATAAATAAATGTTGAATTCGGTTGCAATAGCTTGGAAAACAAAAAAGTTTCCCTTACAAAGACTTGTTTTCATATCGGTCGTTTGTATGGCAGCTATATGATATAGTGGTCCGATCCGGACCAAACTTTCACAAATCGTGTATGGCTATGTCAAATAAATAAATGTTGAATTCAGTTGCAATAGCTTGGAAAACAAAAAAGTTTCCCTTACAAAGACTTGTTTTCATATCGGTCGTTTGTATGGCAGCTATATGATATAGTGATCCGATCCGGACCAAACTTTTACAAATCATGTATGGCTATGTCAAATAAATAAATGTTGAATTCGGTTGCAATAGCTTGGAAAACAAAAAAGTTTTCCATACAAAGACTTGTTTTCATATCGGTCGTTTGTATGGCAGCTATATGATATAGTGGTCCGATCCGGACCGAACTTTCCTTAAATCTTGTATGGCTGCGTGTCAAATAAATAAATGTTGAAATTTCAAAACGTAGCTTTAAAACTTTGAAAGAAACAGCGGACAAAGACTTGGCTTATATCGTCGTGTTGATGCGTCAGATATATATACTTTGTGGGTCGGAGATTCCTTTAAGACTTTCTGACAAAATTATAATACCTTTTTAAGGGTATGTAACAAATGAAATAAATTTGAATTCGGTTGCAATAGCTTGGAAAACAAAAAAGTTTTCCATACAAAGACTTGTTTTCATATCGGTCGTTTGTATGGCAGCTATATGATATAGTGGTCCGATCCGGACCAAACTTTCACAAATCGTGTATGGCTATGTCAAATGAATAAATGTTGAATTCGGTTGCAATAGCTTGGAAAACAAAAAAGTTTTCCATACAAAGACTTGTTTTCATATCGGTCGTTTGTATGGCAGCTATATGAAATAGTGGTCCGATCCGACCCATTCTTAAACTTGATCTGCGTGCAACAAAAATAATGATCTGGTAAAAATTTCAAAACGCTAGCTTTAAAACTACTGTCTATTTTTTGCATAGAAACAGACGGACAGACGGACATGGCTATATCGACTCGGCTGTTGATGCTGATCAAGAATATATATACTTTGTGGGGTCGGAGATGCTTCCTTTAATGCGTTACACATTTCTGGACAAAATTATAATACCCTTTTTCAAGGGTATAAAAAAAAATATCTGTTGTTTATATGGCAGCTTATGATATAGTGTTCCAATCCGGACCAAACTTTTACAAATCATGTATGGCTATGTCAAATGAATAAATGTTGAATTCGGTTGCAATAGCTTGGAAAACAAAAAAGTTTTCCATACAAAGACTTGTTTTCATATCGGTCGTTTGTATGGCAGCTATATGATATAGTGGTCCGATCCGGACCAAACTTTCACAAATCGTGTATGGCTATGTCAAATAAATAAATGTTGAATTCGGTTGCAATAGCTTGGAAAACAAAAAAGTTTTCCTTACAAAGACTTGTTTTCATATCGGTCGTTTGTATGGCAGCTATATGATATAGTGGTCCGATCCGGACCAAACTTTCACAAATCATGTATGGCTATGTCAAATAAATAAATGTTGAATTCGGTTGCAATAGCTTGGAAAACAAAAAGTTTTCCATACAAAGACTTGTTTTCATATCGGTCGTTTGTATGGCAGCTATATGATATAGTGGTCCGATCCGACCCATTCTTAAACTTGATCTGCGTGCAACAAAAATAATGATCTGGTAAAAATTTCAACGCTAGCTTTAAAACTACTGTCTATTTTTTGCATAGAAACAGACGGACAGACGGACATGGCTATATCGACTCGGCTGTTGATGCTGATCAAGAATATATATACTTTGTGGGGTCGGAGATGCTTCCTTTAATGCGTTACACATTTCTGGACAAAATTATAATACCCTTTTTCAAGGGTATAAAAAAAAAAAATGAAAACAAAAGTTTCTACAAAGTTGTTTTCATATCGGTCGTTTGTATGGCAGCTATATGATATAGTGGTCCGATCCGGACCAAACTTTTACAAATCATGTATGGCTATGTCAAATGAATAAATGTTCAATTCGGTTGCAATAGCTCGGAAAACAAAAAAGTTTTCCATACAAAGACTTGTTTTCATATCGGTCGTTTGTATGGCAGCTATATGATATAGTGGTCCGATCCGGACCAAACTTTCACAAATCGTGTATGGCTATGTCAAATAAATAAATGTTGATTGTGTGTCTGTTAAAAAAACAAAAAGTTTTCCATACAAAGACTTGTTTTCATATGTTTTTTGCATATGAAACAGCGGCAGACGGACCAAACTTTCAACGAATGGCTATGTCAAATAAATAAATGTTGAATTCGGTTGCAATAGCTTGGAAAACAAAAAAGTTTTCCTTACAAAGACTTGTTTTCATATCGGTCGTTTGTATGGCAGCTATATGATATAGTGATCCGATCCGGACCAAACTTTTACAAATCATGTATGGCTATGTCAAATGAATAAATGTTGAATTCGGTTGCAATAGCTTGGAAAACAAAAAAGTTTTCCATACAAAGACTTGTTTTCATATCGGTCGTTTGTATGGCAGCTATATGAAATAGTGGTCCGATCCGACCCATTCTTAAACTTGATCTGCGTGCAACAAAAATAATGATCTGGTAAAAATTTCAACGCTAGCTTTAAAACTACTGTCTATTTTTTGCATAGAAACAGACGGACAGACGGACAGACGGACATGGCTATATCGACTCGGCTGTTGATGCTGATCAAGAATATATATACTTTGTGGGGTCGGAGATGCTTCCTTTAATGCGTTACACATTTCTGGACAAAATTATAATACCCTTTTTCAAGGGTATAAAAAAAAAAAATATCTGTTGTTTATATGGCAGCTTATGATATAGTGTTCCAATCCGGACCAAACTTTTACAAATCATGTATGGCTATGTCAAATGAATAAATGTTCAATTCGGTTGCAATAGCTTGGAAAACAAAAAAGTTTTCCATACAAAGACTTGTTTTCATATCGGTCGTTTGTATGGCAGCTATATGATATAGTGGTCCGATCCGGACCAAACTTTCACAAATCGTGTATGGCTATGTCAAATAAATAAATGTTGAATTCAGTTGCAATAGCTTGGAAAACAAAAAAGTTTCCCTTACAAAGACTTGTTTTCATATCGGTCGTTTGTATGGCAGCTATATGATATAGTGGTCCGATCCGGACCAAACTTTAACAAATCGTGTATGGCTATGTCAAATAAATAAATGTTGAATTCGGTTGCAATAGCTTGGAAAACAAAAAAGTTTTCCATACAAAGACTTGTTTTCATATCGGTCGTTTGTATGGCAGCTATATGATATAGTGGTCCGATCCGGACCAAACTTTTACAAATCGTGTATGGCTATGTCAAATAAATAAATGTTGAATTCAGTTGCAATAGCTTGGAAAACAAAAAGTTTCCCCTTACAAAGACTTGTTTTCATATCGGTCGTTTGTATGGCAGCTATATGATATAGTGATCCGATCCGGACCAAACTTTCACAAATCTGTAGGCTATGTAATAAATAAATGTTATGTATGGCTATGTCAAATAAATAAATGTTGAATTCGGTTGCAATAGCTTGGAAAACAAAAAAGTTTTCCATACAAAGACTTGTTTTCATATCGGTCGTTTGTATGGCAGCTATATGATATAGTGGTCCGATCCGACCGATTCTTAAACTTGATCTGCGTGCAACAAAAATAATGATCTGGTAAAAATTTCAAAACGCTAGCTTTAAAACTACTGTCTATTTTTTGCATAGAAACAGACGGACAGACGGACATGGCTATATCGACTCGGCGGTTGATGCTGATCAAGAATATATATACTTTGTGGGGTCGGAGATGCTTCCTTTAATGCGTTACACATTTCTGGACAAAATTATAATACCCTTTTCAAGGGTATGTAAAATAAAAAAGATGTTGGCTCGAGTTGAATAGCTTGAAAACAAAAGTTTTCCTACAAAGACTTGTTTTCATATCGGTCGTTTGTATGGCAGCTATATGATATAGTGGTCCGATCCGGACCAAACTTTTACAAATCGTGTATGGCTATGTCAAATGAATAAATGTTGAATTCGGTTGCAATAGCTCGGAAAACAAAAAAGTTTCCTATACAAAGACTTGTTTTCATATCGGTCGTTTGTATGGCAGCTATATGATATAGTGGTCCGATCCGGACCAAACTTTTACAAATCATGTATGGCTATGTCAAATAAATAAATGTTGAATTCGGTTGCAATAGCTTGGAAAACAAAAAGTTTTCCTTAC
The DNA here is from genome assembly GCA_018150545.1 of Drosophila ercepeae. Lineage (NCBI taxonomy): Eukaryota > Metazoa > Arthropoda > Insecta > Diptera > Drosophilidae > Drosophila > Drosophila ercepeae. The sequence continues at coordinate 87,605 of JAECWL010000167.1, forward strand.
AAAGACTTGTTTTCATATCGGTCGTTTGTATGGCAGCTATATGATATAGTGATCCGATCCGGACCAAACTTTTACAAATCGTGTATGGCTATGTCAAATGAATAAATGTTGAATTCGGTTGCAATAGCTTGGAAAACAAAAAAGTTTTCCATACAAAGACTTGTTTTCATATCGGTCGTTTGTATGGCAGCTATATGAAATAGTGGTCCGATCCGACCCATTCTTAAACTTGATCTGCGTGCAACAAAAATAATGATCTGGTAAAAATTTCAAACGCTAGCTTTAAAACTACTGTCTATTTTTTGCATAGAAACAGACGGACAGACGGACAGACGGACATGGCTATATCGACTCGGCTGTTGATGCTGATCAAGAATATATATACTTTGTGGGGTCGGAGATGCTTCCTTTAATGCGTTACACATTTCTGGACAAAATTATAATACCCTTTTTCAAGGGTATATAAAAAAAAAATATCTGTTGTTTATATGGCAGCTTATGATATAGTGTTCCAATCCGGACCAAACTTTTACACATCGTGTATTGCTATGTCAAATTAATAAGTGTTGAATTTGGTTGCAATAGCTTGGAAAACAAAAAAGTTTTCCATACAAAGACTTGTTTTCATATCGGTCGTTTGTATGGCAGCTATATGATATAGTGGTCCGATCCGGACCAAACTTTCACAAATCGTGTATGGCTATGTCAAATAAATAAATGTTGAATTCGGTTGCAATAGCTTGGAAAACAAAAAGTTTTCCTTACAAAGACTTGTTTTCATATCGGTCGTTTGTATGGCAGCTATATGATATAGTGGTCCGATCCGGACCAAACTTTTACAAATCATGTATGGCTATGTCAAATAAATAAATGTTGAATTCGGTTGCAATAGCTTGGAAAACAAAAAAGTTTTCCATACAAAGACTTGTTTTCATATCGGTCGTTTGTATGGCAGCTATATGATATAGTGGTCCGATCCGGACCAAACTTTCACAAATCGTGTATGGCTATGTCAAATAAATAAATGTTGAATTCGGTTGCAATAGCTTGGAAAACAAAAAAGTTTTCCATACAAAGACTTGTTTTCATATCGGTCGTTTGTATGGCAGCTATATGAAATAGTGGTCCGATCCGACCCATTCTTAAACTTGATCTGCGTGCAACAAAAATAATGATCTGGTAAAAATTTCAACGCTAGCTTTAAAACTACTGTCTATTTTTTGCATAGAAACAGACGGACAGACGGACAGACGGACATGGCTATATCGACTCGGCTGTTGATGCTGATCAAGAATATATATACTTTGTGGGGTCGGAGATGCTTCCTTTAATGCGTTACACATTTCTGGAAAAAATTATAATACCCTTTTTCAAGGGTATAAAAAAAAATATCGGTTGTTTATATGGCAGCTTATGATATAGTGTTCCAATCCGGACCAAACTTTTACACATCGTGTATTGCTATGTCAAATTAATAAGTGTTGAATTTGGTTGCAATAGCTTGGAAAACAAAAAAGTTTTCCATACAAAGACTTGTTTTCATATCGGTCGTTTGTATGGCAGCTATATGATATAGTGGTCCGATCCGGACCAAACTTTCACAAATCGTGTATGGCTATGTCAAATAAATAAATGTTGAATTCAGTTGCAATAGCTTGGAAAACAAAAAAGTTTCCCTTACAAAGACTTGTTTTCATATCGGTCGTTTGTATGGCAGCTATATGATATAGTGGTCCGATCCGGACCAAACTTTTACAAATCGTGTATGGCTATGTCAAATAAATAAATGTTGAATTCGGTTGCAATAGCTTGGAAAACAAAAAAGTTTTCCATACAAAGACTTGTTTTCATATCGGTCGTTTGTATGGCAGCTATATGATATAGTGGTCCGATCCGGACCAAACTTTCACAAATCGTGTATGGCTATGTCAAATAAATAAATGTTGAATTCAGTTGCAATAGCTTGGAAAACAAAAAAAGTTTCCCTTACAAAGACTTGTTTTCATATCGGTCGTTTGTATGGCAGCTATATGATATAGTGGTCCGATCCGGACCAAACTTTTACAAATCGTGTATGGCTATGTCAAATAAATAAATGTTGTAAATTATTTGCAAATAGCTTTGGAAAACAAAAAGTTTTCCATACAAAGACTTGTTTTCATATCGGTCGTTTGTATGGACGTTATGATATAGTGGCTATATCGACTCAAACTTTACAAAGCTTGTATGGCTGATGTCAAATGAATAAATATACTTTGTGTGGTCGGAGATGCTTCCTTTTACAAAGACTTGTTTTCACATGTTTGTCTGGCAGCAAAATGATAAGTGACCCGTATCAAACTTTACAAATCATGTATGGCTATGTCAAATATAAATGTTGAATTGCCGAAGTTGCAATAGCTTGGAAAACAAAAGTTTTCCATACAAAGACTTGTTTTCATATCGGTCGTTTGTATGGCAGCTATATGATATAGTGGTCCGATCCGGACCAAACTTTCACAAATCGTGTATGGCTATGTCAAATGAATAAATGTTGAATTCGGTTGCAATAGCTTGGAAAACAAAAAAGTTTTCCATACAAAGACTTGTTTTCATATCGGTCGTTTGTATGGCAGCTATATGAAATAGTGGTCCGATCCGACCGATTCTTAAACTTGATCTGCGTGCAACAAAAATAATGATCTGGTAAAAATTTCAAAACGCTAGCTTTAAAACTACTGTCTATTTTTTGCATAGAAACAGACGGACAGACGGACAGACGGACATGGCTATATCGACTCGGCTGTTGATGCTGATCAAGAATATATATACTTTGTGGGGTCGGAGATGCTTCCTTTAATGCGTTACACATTTCTGGACAAAATTATAATACCCTTTTTCAAGGGTAAAAAAAAAAATATCGGTTGTTTATATGGCAGCTTATGATATAGTGTTCCAATCCGGACCAAACTTTTACATATCGTGTATTGCTATGTCAAATTAATAAGTGTTGAATTTGGTTGCAATAGCTTGGAAAACAAAAAAGTTTCCCTTACAAAGACTTGTTTTCATATCGGTCGTTTGTATGGCAGCTATATGATATAGTGGTCCGATCCGGACCAAACTTTCAAAATCATGTATGGCTATGTCAAATGAATAAATGTTGAATTCGGTTGCAATATTTGGAAAACAAAAAGTTTCCCTTACAAAGACTTGTTTTCATATCGGTCGTTTGTATGGCAGCTATATGATATAGTGATCCGATCCGGACCAAACTTTTACAAATCATGTATGGCTATGTCAAATGAATAAATGTTGAATTCAGTTGCAATAGCTTGGAAAACAAAAAGTTTTCGTCAAAGACTTGTTTTCATATTGGTCGTTTGTATGGCAGCTATATGATATAGTGGGTCCGATCCGGACCAAACTTTCAAATCGTGTATGGCTATGTCAAATAAATAAATGTTGAATTCAGTTGCAATAGCTTGGAAAACAAAAGTTCCCTTACAAAGACTTGTTTTCATATCGGTCGTTTGTATGGCAGCTATATGATATAGTGATCCGATCCGGACCAAACTTTAACAAATCATGTATGGCTATGTCAAATAAATAAATGTTGAATTCGGTTGCAATAGCTTGGAAAACAAAAAAGTTTCCCTTACAAAGACTTGTTTTCATATCGGTCGTTTGTATGGCAGCTATTGGATATAGTGATCCGATCCGGACCAAACTTTTACAAATCATGTATGGCTATGTCAAATGAATAAATGTTGAATTCGGTTGCAATAGCTTGGAAAACAAAAAGTTTTCCATACAAAGACTTGTTTTCATATCGGTCGTTTGTATGGCAGCTATATGAAATAGTGGTCCGATCCGACCCATTCTTAAACTTGATCTGCGTGCAACAAAAATAATGATCTGGTAAAAATTTCAACGCTAGCTTTAAAACTACTGTCTATTTTTTGCATAGAAACAGACGGACAGACGGACAGACGGACATGGCTATATCGACTCGGCTGTTGATGCTGATCAAGAATATATATACTTTGTGGGGTCGGAGATGCTTCCTTTAATGCGTTACACATTTCTGGACAAAATTATAATATTTTAGGTATAAAAAAAAAATATCGGTTGTTTATATGGCAGCTTATGATATAGTGTTCCAATCCGGACCAAACTTTTACACATCGTGTATTGCTATGTCAAATTAATAAGTGTTGAATTTGGTTGCAATAGCTTGGAAAAAAAAAAGTTTCCCTTACAAAGACTTGTTTTCATATCGGTCGTTTGTATGGCAGCTATATGATATAGTGGTCCGATCCGGACCAAACTTTTACAAATCGTGTATGGCTATGTCAAATAAATAAATGTTGAATTCGGTTGCAATAGCTTGGAAAACAAAAAAGTTTCCCTCCTACAAAGACTTTATCGGTCGTTTTATATCGGCAGCTTGTTAGCTATATGATATAGTGATCCGATCCGGACCAAACTTTAACAAATCATGTATGGCTATGTCAAATGAATAAATGTTGAATTCGGTTGCAATAGCTTGGAAAACCAAAAAAGTTTTCCATACAAAGACTTGTTTTCATATCGGTCGTTTGTATGGCAGCTATATGATATAGTGGTCCGATCCGACCAATTCTTAAATCTTGATGGCTGCGTGTCAAAAAATAAATGTTGAATTCTGGTAATAACTTTCAAAACAAAAGTTTTAAAACTGTTTCTATGTTTTTGGCATAGAAACAGACGGACGATCCGGACATGGCTATATCGACTCGGCTGTTGATGCTGTCAAGAAATATATACTTTGTGGGGTCGGAGATGCTCCTTTAATGCGTTAACATTTCTGGACAAAATTATAATACCCTTTTCAAGGGTATAAAAAATAAGTGTGAAATGAAGTTATCTTGAAGGTGTTGGTATACTTGGAAAACAAAAAGTTTTCCATACAAAGACTTGTGTTCATATCGGTCGTTTGTATTACAGCTCTGTGATATAGTGGTATGATCCGGACCAAACTTTTACAAATTGTGTATGGCTATGTCAAATGAATAAATGTTGAATTCAGTTGCAATAGCTTGGAAAACAAAAAAGATTTCAATACAAAGACTTGTTTTCATATCGCTCATTTGTATGGCAGCTATATGATATAGTGGTCCGATCCGACTGATTCTTAAACTTGATCTGCGTGCAACAAAAATAATGATCTGGTAAAATTTCAAAACGCTAGCTTTAAAACTACTGTCTATTTTTGCATAGAAACAGACGGACAGACGGACAGAACGGACAGACGGTCAGACGGACATCGTGTATGGCTATAATAAAAAAAAAAATTTAAAATTGTTTTAATAGTTTGGAAAACAAAGTTTCCCTTACAAAGACTTGTTTTCATATCGGTCGTTTGTATGGCAGCTATATGATATAGTGATCCGATCCGGACCAAACTTTTACAAATCATGTATGGCTATGTCAAATGAATAAATGTTGAATTCGGTTGCAATAGCTAGGCAAAAATCCGAAAAAAATTTCCCGCATTTAAGACTTGTTTTCATATCGGTCGTTTGTATGGCAGCTATATGATATAGTGGTTCCGATCCGACCCATTCTTAAACTTGATCTGCGTG